>JACXSJ010001171.1:0-112306 GCA_014851325.1 Pentalonia nigronervosa
CCCCCCCCCCACCTCTTCCTTTTACTATATAAATTATTCAGTGTATAATTTTTTTTTTTTTAAATAGGAGTGAGGATATGCTTGGTGAATCACCCTGTATATTATATCAGTTTATCATACAATAGGTATGTACTACATATAATACATACCTAAAGTTTTACATTATACAGTGTAGGCTATAAAACCGTTGGGTTATAATATATTTATACTATTACCTACTTTCAATAGTTAAAAAAACAATTTTTAATCGTACATTATAATAATTTTAAATATTTGTAAGATGAAACACGATTAAGAGATAAAATTAAATTTTTATTCGCTCGATTTGATTCCAATCTATATCTAGTCCTAGTCAAATTGATTAAGTATTATATTTTAATATTTTACTTTCAAATTGATTATTTATTGAAATATGTTTTCACTTGTGGATCCGCTATGAGTCTTGACAAAATTATAAATATCAAAATGGATCACGAGTCAAAAAAAAACGTTGACGACCATTATATTATACCAACTCAATACTATAGTTGATGTGCTTAGAGGGTAAAAAATAAAAACCATTGTGTTCAAGTTTAAGCCTATTTGGAATTTGGATGAGTCCTTTAAATTCTATACACAGGCGTGTACAAGTATAGGGGCGATTCATTGCTATTTCAATGAAACAAAATATTAATACATACTATATCATTTATAATAAACGCCAACATAATTACGTTGTTTTACGTCTGAGTAGGTAACTATTATTATTAATCCATCACGCTGTTAATACTTACTTAATGTTTTATTGTAACGAGTAACGACTATATTGTAGACTGATTTATAGATTCCAAGCTACCAATTTATTATTATTATTAATTATACTACCTACCTATTATAGTGTGTTATATCTCCACGACTAACATATTTTATGTTTCGATGGTCCATTGCTCTTCGTCTGTGAACTTTATAATTTACTTTATTTTAGACACCATTAATTCGTCTTATTTACATTTGATGCGGGAACAGATAATATTATTCAATTTTTTCACGCCATACCTATCTGGGTACATTCGTGAATTATATTCGAGATGAAGTTAAATTACATAATATTTCATTTTGGTCATCTAACACTTGTAATTAAATTTACCTAAAAAAGTACAAATATTTAGTTTACCTTAAATTGGTGAACTATGTACACCTAATGTTTGCCATAAACAGTAAGAACGTTGTACTATGTATACGCATTTTACTGTAGATAATAATATAATATCATAATGTTATATAATGTAAAATGAGGTTTTCATTCCATTTGTATTTTTGAATTTTGGTTGATTCTATTATATTGTAGTCTGTCGATGATTTTATTATCTACCGAGTTATCAGCTATAACGACTATTCTAAAAAAAAATTATAATATCTGATAGCTAGAAACTTACTCCTTCTAAAAGACCATTTATGATTTAATATTACACGCTACCACATAATAATATGACTTCTGGTATTATAATATAAACGCATCATACAAAAATGGCTCTATTTTATTGAATTGCCGTAAAAATTATAAAATAATTATGATTGAGGAAATTCTCGATATTCTGAGTTAATTATTTGCACACTGAGATAACACGTAGGTAACCTCGATGTATAATCTTTAATACAATAATATTAGTACAATATATTATGTAAGGACGTAGAGTTTACTGTTTGCGTATAGATTTACATATATTTTGACTGATTTGAGTCACTTAAATGTTCCATTATTATTATATTCAATGGCTATTATATAAATTTAAATAATTTATGTGATTAAAAATACCATTGTTATAAATATTCCAATTTAAATCTATGGTGCATACCCGCATGATAGTTGTCTCCTTCAATCGACAAATTTGTGTTCAGCAGTTCCGCCAGTGGTGTGTAGTAACTAGAAAGTAAAAACTATCGTAAGTTTTAGTAAGAAAATAAGTTTGACCTATCGTCAAACTTGGGTAAAAACGAAATCTGTGTTTTCTCATGGTTTTTTTTTTTTTTTTAATTTTTAAACTATATTTATGAGAAGTTCTAAATAGTAATATTTCACAATCTCATATAACTCGTTTAAAAATTTAGATATTGTCAAAAACCAACGTACAAACACGGATTTTAAAATTAAATATAACTATATAAAAGTAAAATACATCATTATCCTGAGTCGAGAAGTGTAGACAACTAGAGAGTAGCTAGAAGCGATCTCCATGAATAATCAATACCCAGTCACTTTAATATTATACTAAATACTAATATAAATTATAATAATCGGAAATATAAAATATTATTTAAAAATATAATATGTAATAAATAATAATTTATAATAATGTATGTAATAATGCATATTCAGAGAATATAATATATATATATTATAAGCAAATAAGTAAAGTTATAGGGTTAACCGTGTCATTGGGAAAAAACAAAATTTACCTAATTAAATTTACCTAGTATCCCACACACGTTTTTATTCTCATTAATCATTAATTCGTTATTCATTATTGATTAATAGTTATTACTTATTATTATTTTTTTATTTATTCGTAAAATTACAGTTGAATTTAATAATATTTGATATTATAGGTATGTATAGATAATTAATTCGATTTTATGCTAATAATGATCTAGATTATTTTAATTTAGTTTAGTTGTGGACCAGAAGTAAACGAACACATAACAACAATTCAAAATTATTTTGTTTATTACTAATTCAAGTATTAAAGTATATAATGCGTATTTATTTTATACATACATACATTTATTTAGAACTGTTTATGGCTTTTATTAAATCACTATGTTATTAGTTTGCTTTAAAGAAAAGGTATAATTATTAATTTTATGTAAAAAAAAAAGAACTCATTTTTAATTAAGTTAAGTTATTTTTATTTTCTAGTTAACTTGTAACCTTTAAAAGTTAAAAAAAAGTAACTTTTATCTTTAAACTTGACTTTAATTTTTCTGTATCAACTCAATTAAACGATTTAAAAAAAATTAACTTACCCAGCCTTGATAATTTGCATATAATTTAATAATCTACCTTAAATTACAAAAAAAAAAAAATGAAATTAAGGTACTTAAAAATCAATTTATCTATATTATAGAACATACTCGATCAGTGGGGTTCATTATTCTATTGTAATAATTTAAAATACAAATAGACTCATTAATAGGAAAAAAAGAAACAATATTTTTTTTTCCATAACAGAATTTTTATTTATTGTACATACAATACACATTATTATAAATTTTGAAAAAAAAAATAAGCAGAAATGGGACATAAGTGTGATGCGGGTGCCAAAAAAAAAAAAAATGTGCGCAAAGTGGCAACTGGCAATTATTGAAGAAAAAAGCAAAAAAATAATATTATAATGTAGAAAGATAGAAGAAAAAAACGGCATTTAAATAATGCGCTTCAAACGATTTGGAAAAAAAAATCCAGAAGGTACGGAAAAAGTGCTTAATGTGGCACATAAAACAAGATAACATTATAAGAAAAAAAAAACAATCGGGGGTGAGACACAAAATGGTGAGGGGTGATATGGTACGTGATGACATGGCATTGTAGCGTTGCGCTATTGGTCGGTATTAAAGGCTGCTGGTCACCTCTACACGCGCGTTTCCACGGCCGGTCCCGCGGGTGGCCGGAAACCCGTTTGGGCGCACTGCACTTTCCCGCGTAGTACCGATATCCCCTTCGCCCCGTTTGTCTTCGCCCGATTGTCCCTCGGCCGAGGGTGAGGGTGCGGGTGCTGCGGGTCCGTCATTCTGATTTTCCGCATCCACCGCACAGGATTAGCGCGCGTGCCGCCCGCCTGACCGTTTTCCACGCGGCGGACACCGTCCTCCTTGTCCGGCTCCGTCGCGGTGGCTTGCCCGCAGTCCGCGTTCCGCCCAGCGCCCCGTCGCCACCGGCCAGCAGTAAATCCTCGTCCTGCTCGTCTTCCGTCTCCATTGACTCCTCTGTAATAGCTTCGTTTTCGGCCAGACGCTTTTTCACCGCACTAATGACTTCGTCCACAGTGACGGGAACCATGTTGGCCATATCGTCTTTAATTTCGTGTTCTTCAATCGTTTTATTTCCGTGTTTGATTATCGCATTTATGATATCTTGCACGGTTAGTGGTGACATGACGGTGGCGTCTCTCTCAAATTGAACGTCCATAGTAAATGTTTTTTCTGCCACACCTTAAATATTGTCGTAATGAATTAAATCTGTAGTTTGTTCAAACCGTCACAAAAAAAAAAAAAAAAAAAACGCTATTATTTCCCAGACGACGGCGTTAATTAGTAGCCAGCATGGCAACCGCGTTCACCGTTCGTATCGGTGGGGCCGCTTTGGGATTTCGGACTCGTTTTTTTTTTCCCCAAAGACCTTCACATTATATAAGTCTTATATACACGCGTAAGTGAAATAAATTATATTATATAATATTTGAACGGGGATTCGTAAGTCGATTTGTATTTGCAATGTACTCGTGAGACTATGAAGCAGCATATAAAATAGATTTGCGGATAAAATTCATGACAGCGTGTTGTGGATACAGGTTTTGATTTATACCTACCTCTAATGATTATAATTGCGGACGTCAAGTCAATTTGAGTATTTTATCGTTTGTGTTTGATATCGACAACTTTCTGAGAGAAGAAATATTACACTAATAGTCGACGATTTTATATTGCCAGTTCGACAGTTGGGTTTATAACGATAACGAAATTGATTTTCTATTTGACTATAGTAAAACCTAATAAAAAATCTGAAATTGAAATTAAATAGGTACACGTGACGGGACCAAACACTTAACCAACTACAAAGCTCTAAAACTAAAATTAAGAAACATAAACAAATGTAGAAAAAACGTTTTTTTGAATTGTAATAAAAATTCTAAAAAAAAAAATATTCCCCAATTTGTTTCCTTATAAATAATAAGTACCTATCGTTAAAATAATATTAACTAGCAAAGCATATCATCTTCCCGTGATCAATAAATACAAATCATTAAAATTTTTTTCTGAATGTTGTATATGACAACATAAATATAAATAAATCGTAAATCATAAATTGATTTTTAAATAATATTTTAAGAGCTATGAGTACCTTCTATAGAATAAGTATTAAAATACATCACCAGATGATCTTAAAATATTTTAACGTTTTTCAAAATGATTTGTATTATAGTTTTTCGAAATAATGAACATACATTTTTTAGTACCATCGTGTATAACAGTTTATGTGCATGACTCAATTTCGAAAAATATTTGGTGTTTATTTATATAACGTTTAGTTATTTATCAGGTAAATATTTTCTTAAATAAGTTTTAAGTCGTAACGAAAAAACAATCTTAAAGAAATATAGATAATACTTTTGATCGTTATCAGTTTTAAAATTGTTTTACATATTTAATAATGGTGAGGTTCATTCTTAAATTCCTTATTCCAAAGAAGAATTTTTTGGAGTTATTAGCTATATAAAAATGTTTGACATGAAATAAAATTTTCTGATATACTAGCAGAAAAATTAATTTTCCGGGGAAAATATTTAGATACAAGTTCTGAAAAGGGTGGTACTTATCGGTACAAATTATAGTGCAATTAATGAAAAAAAAATATTTTAATAAAATGCATTATTTAGTTACGGTGGTGCTGAGGTAACGTTACCATGGCACCCCAGTAAAAAAATTGATTTTTCCAGGGGAAATATTTTGGTACAAATTGGTACAAATTATAGTAAAATGATTTCATTAAAACAATAGAACGGGTCGATGCGCTTGCTAGTAATTATTTAGAAATGTGTTTCGAGTATTAAAATAACAAAGTTATTAATTATTATGTACCTATACCGAAATACGCTTAAAAATGTCTTTTAGAAAATTTATGTTACGCGACGTGCTTATATTATAATATTATTATTACCGCGCGCGGTATAATATAAAAAGCCGCAGGTTAATAAAAAAAAATAATCGACTTCGAAGTGCACACGCTGGTTTTTAAATAAACAAATAGAAAATTTTTTTCTTGTACAAAACCTACGTAAAATATTCCCAGAGCACGTGCAATGTTGCTCCACACATAATACATATATATATATATATATATATATGATACACAGCACATATCGTATAATATTATAACTATTATATATTATAGTATTTCCCTTGACGGAATCGCAACCGAAAATCACAGTTCTTTCACAGGCGCTTCATGAGAACTATATTATAATATGCACAATATCAGCAATGACAGTGAGGGGAAAACTTTTTTTTCACACTATTTCATACTGTATCACTTCGTGATATTGCGTCGTCTGTGTCGCCGTCTCCGCCGCCGCCGCATTCCGTTCCGGCGCTGTTTATAAACATGTTATCATAATACATATAATATTATATTAGTTCCACAATTATTAAATTATAATAATAACTTATAACGGACAGTCGCTATAAATCCATTCGTTGGTGACATGGTCGATGGGGAAAAAAAAGTCGTAGACGCTCCGTCGTCTCGTGCAATATGTCGCAACGTATATAATAATAATTATTATAATATTATATTATACACACGGCGTGGCGGCGGCGTCGGACGCGTATGGTATGTGCAATGCATATTATTATGATCTACTATTACACATGCAAGGTGATTTATTTAACGTAGAACACTCATATTGTTTCAAAAAGTATGGAATTTTTTCAAAATTTTTTTTATTACATTAAAGTCGTTACAAAACGACATTTTTTTTAAAGAAATAAATATACATTTTTCATATTTTTTATCCTTATAACTGTTTGAGTTTTTTTATTGTTTTGAAAGACGACATACAGTTTTTGTTTCACGTTTCAAAGCAGAATATCTTTTCGATTATATCAATACATTAAAATCAAATTTCGGACGAATAGTTTATAAGTTATACGTTTTTAAAGTATAGATGAGCCGAGTAGAGTGGTACGCTGTTACACCGCAAAACGTTGGTCCACTATTCCGCTCAATTTTAAATACTTATAGGTAACTCATAAAATATGACTCGTTCGAAATTTGATTTTTATGCATCGAATGAATCAAGAAAATATTCTGCTTAGAAACATGAAATAAAAACTGTATGATGCATTCAAAAAAAAAAAAAAATAAAAAATTTAGAAAAATATAAAAAATTATTATTTCATCAAAAAAATATTGTTTTATAACAGCTAGAAAACATGTAAAAATAATTTTGAAAAAAGTCAATATACTTTTCGATATAATTCTTATGTTGAATGTAATCAGCTTGTAGGTGTATAAAAATGAAATGCTGTGGTGCCAGGGTAACGTACATAAACGCATAACTTAAAAACAGACAGACTGATTGGGCTCGTTTTTTTAATGTTTGTAATAGTCCGAATAAAGTTTTTACAGAAACTTGAAAATTGGAAAATTTGTTGGGAAAAATGAAAAATTTTGGAAAAACTGAAAGTGCTTTTTTTGATGGAATTTGTGGCGTTTAATCTCTGTTTATTTATAGGGTTGCCGCATTGGTCATATAACATTTTATTTGTATAGAAATATGGAATATACATTTTTTCACAAATGAATGTATAAGAAAAAAACCAAATCTCTGGCACGGTTAACGACGGACGGGACAGCTACATAGTATATCGTATAGACGTGAGCGCCGCCGTTTCCAGGACGATAATATCATTATTATACAATGTATATAGGTACATAAAATAACAATATCGCAACGATTTATTTTGCCATAGACCCGAAGAAACATAATAATATATTACATATTATTATTATTATTATTATTATAACATAAAATATCGCAACGGATTACTCGCGGTTTTCGTTTTGTTCGGTGCACATTCACACCGCACATTTATAATATAATATTGTAGCAGGTACATATACATATAGGAACGTGTCACGTATATAAATCTCTGGATAACTTTATCCGCCGGACATCTGAAGTTTGCGATGGATTCTCTGCCCGACGTACGTATTTATAATTTCCTATACGCCACAACGACGACGATTATACAATATTATTAGAATATTTATACTAAAAAAACGATGCGGTTGTTATTATTATTACTTATTTTATAAAAGTCACCTGTACAGATCGTACATATTTATACAGGGTGATTTACGAAGCATGCTCACCCCCATTTTTCATTTAATAATCAATTTTTTCAAATTTTAATTTATGGGACATTTAAATATACTTGAAGACCTTATTTTCAAATTTTTGAGATTTTTCGTATATTTAGCAGTTCTTAAAAATGGCATAATGCTATTACAAAAATATAATATATAATATTGAATCCAGTATTTATTATAATTGGACCATTTTTATAAATTATAAACATTAATAGATTAATATTAATTACTAAAATTTTAAAATTTCTGTAGCCTCCATAATATCTTCTAAACCCATTGCCATGGACCTATATTATCCTTAATACTCAGAGTTAAATAACTCGTAAACTATTCGTTCAAATTTTGATTTTAGCACATCAAAGTTTGTCAGAAAAAATATCCACTTAATAATTTATTATTGAAAAGGGAAGGGCTTTCGTTTGAAAAAATAGAAGTTTGCATCTCTGCGGAACACTCTCTTTAAATAGTATGAAAAATCTCAAGAATTTGAAAAAATTGATTATTAAATGAAGAAATGGAGGTGAGCGCATGCTTGGCGAATCACCCTGTATAATACGTGTGCACAATATATTATACCGACATGTGTATAATTTACATGCATTATGTATGTATCTTTTTAATCGTCGACATTTAAATAATTATTGAGTGACATATAGTAAGTGTGTTTAGTCACAGCGATTAGTTGTGCAGTGTGGAAACTGGAAAGCGACCGTCTCAGACGAGATTTTCAGAGAGATAGATATCTCGTCTTCTGTCTCTGCAGATCATTTTAATTGCGGCGGTACATCCACCTAAATATAAAAAAAAAATTATATTCATAATACTATAAAAATGTACGCCTCAGATCCGCTAAAAAAAAAGAAAAATGCTTAGATTTAATGCTTAGCAGGTGTCTCGCGCAAACTGTTTCAAAAACCAAAAATGGTTTTTTTTTAACAAAACACACCATCATTAATATGTAGCGTGTTTATCGTATTATATTTTTACAGTTATTTAAATATTTGTTTATTTTGGAGGAATGTATATTTCAGTTCGCTGTGATACATGTAGAAATATAGTAAAATGGGATTTTAAAGACATTTTTTTCGCTCTTCTTTACATATAATTCGCAATTAAATTACCATAAGTGTGCTGTTTGTGTAAATATGATTGCATACACGTGATAATATAATATTTTGTCTCATCTAACTCGCACTACGTTATTATTAAGTATACCTATATTATAATATAATTTCAATGAGCTATTTCAATGCGTTTTTCGGTTGTGTCGCCTGAGGCAGCAATTATTATGATTTACATAAAAAGTATATAATATAGGAAAACATATACAAACATTCTAAATTGCAATTTCAAAGTTCTAAACATTTTTAATATTACTAATTAGCAATATATATACATAGTAAAACTTCCATATAATGGCCACCGAAGGGACCAGAAATAATGATCGCTATTTAGAGGTGGCTGTACTATAGAGGTTACCGTTAACAGTAATGCAATATTTCCAAATGACCGCTTTATATAGAGTGTATAAAAAAAACAAATACACCATAAAATGCATATACGGTGGAATCTCGTAAGTCTAACCTCAATAAATCGAAAACCTTGATAAGGTCAAAATAAATGCAGTTCACAGGCGAAGACTTTAGTCAATTATCGACCTTAGCAAGTAGAAAACCTCAATAAGAGGAAAAAATTTTATTTCCCTTGAATTTTGACTTATTGAGGTCCCACTGTACTAAAAAATGTATTTTTAACATCTGCAATGTGATGACATGAAGACATGAAAAATTATTTACTATATTATTTACAATTTAAAATTTAAAATATGTTACATATTAGAATTTTAAATATTATCCAATGTATATTATAAATATTTATTAAAATTAAAAATATTGAGTAATATTAATTATTTTTAAATGTTATTATTTGAACACATTTTTTCGAAAAGAATTTCTGCTGTTTTTAATAAATTAAAATCAAAATAGTGCGACCAAGTTAAGACGATGACCAATTAACATAAGGTAAAACCGCTTTTAAACGGCTAATTGGTCATCGTCTTAACTTGGTCGCACTATACATCAGCTTTTTGAAGAGTAAAAAGGAATAATTAACTAGCGTTATTGTAAAAGTTTGATAAGATAACTATAAACTGCCATAAATAATTTGGACAAACCACCCACTTTGCATTTCTTATACATATTATTTTCTATTATTTTATCTAATATTTTGACTGTTAATTAGGGAGTTCGCTAAATAAATATATTAATGTATTTTTCCCGTTACACTTGACGGGATTAAAAATTTTTACTGTCACATAGAGGTGACCGTCTTTTAGAGTGTTAACAGAAGTTTTACTGTATATTATATTATTTATTTACTTATAATGCCAGTTGTTGTCTACGACTTACTTACGCATTATAATTCTTTTGTAAATTTTAAAATATTCTTATAGCTATTGCAACAAAATTAAAAATTGAAATATAAAAAAACTCATTTATGAGACACTGAATAATATTATTAATATTGAACTCAAATATTAAAAGTAACAGAGTAAAAACAGATTCTACTGAACTTAAAATGTGTTTTGTTGTGCGTTAGTAACACGAAGACATTTACAACACTTGAACATATAATTATGTTTTTTATTTAGATATATATAAACTAAAATAGTTACAAAAGTCATTTGATATTTTCTTTTCGAATAATATATTATGTAGTTGATATTTATTTATTAAATAATCATAATAAAAATGAATATTGACATGTGCTCCCACTTAACAGAATTTATTATATGGTTTAGAACAAAGTGTACAAAGCGTATCTTACAACAAACTATATTGGTATTAATTTATCATTATTATTACTATGAAAATATGCTTATTATACTGTTATATAATAAAGTCATAATCAATAAATCAAATTTTTTTTTATCTTATTTCTTACAATAGTTTATGTTATATATTGTATAAAAATCAAAAACTGTACAAATTCGTAAAGTTTTATTTTTTAGAATGAAGATACGCTTTTACAAAGTAGAAGTAAAATCAAAGCCGAATCGTATTTAAAAGAAAAAAATGTAATGCCCTTGGTGAACCATTTAACCAGTGCGTTGTTAATACACGAACCCAACGATCCAATAGAATTTCTCGTACACCAAGTAGAAGACATAATCAATTTTCGGAATAACCGAGGCAAACCACCGATTCTGTTCAATGACGATAATTTAACAAATGTTTTTAAGGGTGTAGACTTTTTAAACAGTGGTACGATTGATCTAAGTCAATACTTCAGTGGTGAGTTTAATAATTATATAGCAGCGCATGTATGACACACACACTCCTCGCAATAATCAGCAAAAAGATTGAATATTAACAGTGTTTGGATTCAGGGTGGCACGGGGGGACTGAGTCCTTCTTATTTTTAAAAATTATTTATGCGTACCCCTTCGAATTATATTCTTATCGATAAGACATTTCGATAATCAGGTACGTACATTTTTTTTTTTACACTTTTGCATCCCCCTTCTAATGTTTTCCCAATTCGAGCTCTGAATATTAATTTATATTATGGGAAATTGTTGGCAGTGCGTCGCATTGGACGGATTTTCTCGCGAATCGATGTCCAATCGATTTGCCGCTACCAAACTCGCTCAATGCAATATATAGGCCAAGTCGCCTATACTCGCCTCGTGTTACGGAACACACGCTGCTCGCCCGCGAATAAACTCGACGGCCAGCCTACTTTTATAGCTACTCTGTAGCGACTGAAATCGCTTAGTGGTGTGATCGACGTGGCTATAGAAAAATCGCATAGTGTTCTAGCAACTATTGTGTCCAGTGACTATAGTATCTGCAGTAATCGCGACGACTGAACGACCGAGCTGGTTTGGGAGTTACCCGTTTCCGTTAAAAGTATACATTTCCCTTTTCCGCCATATGAAAAACCTTGTAGGATAGTTAAAAAAAAATACAAATTAAATTAAATAAACAAATATTTGATTTTTTTTTTCGGTTTATATATACCTAAATTATAAAATGTATATGAGTAAAAATGATTTAAAACTGATTAACAAGGTTCCTCATATAATAGTTGGAACGAAGCAAAATTAAAAAAAATATTTAAATATATTTTATGGTCACTTTAATGTGTCGAATGCTAACCTATAAGTTTTTTTCATACTGTGGAAAAATGAATTGGCGGAAATTGGAAAAGGGAAAGGTATACTTTTGGCAGAAACCAGCCATGCCCACAAGTTTAATACTTAAAGTATAATCGGACTAGTCACTATACCCTCGCAGTAAATTCCAATACACTTTAAATATAAATAGCCAATATATTTAGCCATTATAGTCTGTTTTATAACAGAAATCATCTATAATCAGTTTATACTAAACATATTTCTAATCAGTAAACATAAAATAGAACTATTTGTTTAATAATATTTTATCAAGTATATTTGCTATATGTAACTATAATATTTAGGGGTTGGAATGCAAATTGATTATGTGAACTAAACAGATACCTATCAAAATTTGAATTTTTATCAAAATCTATACAATCAGGATTTGACAGATTATGTGGAATTGTTAAATATAGATTTATTCGTTACGTGAAATGATCACATCAAATGATAAAATAAATGTTTACTTATTAACTTACTACCTAATGAAGTAGGTAGGTTCTTACTACCTAACTACTAATTCGTTAATTTTTTTTACTACACTTTTAAATGTTGTTATTTTAGCTTATAAATGAAATAATATTACGACATATTTATATTTATATAATCGACTTATGAATTTTTTGATATTTATTTATTTATTATTTTCTTTGAATGAAGTATAAATCCATATAATCTTTAATATAAGAATTGCATTAATCCGGAATATTTTTTATTCCCATCCACAATAATTTAATACTTTGGAGATTTAAAAATGTATTTTTATTAATTCGATATCAATGATTTATTATTAATGATTACCTACTGATTAGCTATGAAGATGCTGGGGTTGAATGAAAGCGATTTCAACCAGAATCCACAAGTGGACAAAAATAATCAAATTGAATGTAAAATATTCGTATACGAGGCGTAAGTAAAATATATTAGATAGATATATTTTTATTTTGAAATTTCATAAGCTACCTAAAAAGTGATAAGCTAATATGAACAGTGAAATAGTTTTAATTTTGAATAACAGTTATTGCATATTTAATATTTATGGTTAATTATACAAAGATGATTAATATGTTTGTATAATAACTATCTGCAAGTTAGTAAACTGTAATTGAATTAGTAATTCATAGTACAAGCCAACGACATAACATGTCAATTTAGAAATTAACGACATAGAACGAAACTGTAAAAATGTATTTAATTATTGATGATCTTTGAATTTTACTGTCATTGAATTATTCATAAGTTATTTGGAACAATCTGTTTCGTAACGACCAATAATGTAGGTTATTGTGTATCATTTTTCATTATAATTTATATTCCTATTGTGTCACTAGTTATGTCTACCGATTTACGCTGTATATGGCTAGTGATATTCAATGTTGATTTTATACAAATATTAATAATATCAGACAAGGTTTCTCTTTTATATCATATTTTTTTACGAAGTTCAATTAAAGTAAAACTCGCTCAAGAGGCTTTTCCGCTTAATACACTTTTTTTGCCGGTCCCTAGACATTTTCTATACCGATCAATTTACTCGATTAAGACAGTATTTTGGAAAGCGTCTTAAGCGAGTTTTATTGTAATTATTTATATTCTAGTATTTTACTCTGTTTAAATTTAAATATTTAATAGATCAGGCTATATTTACTATGTATCATGACGTTTTAACCAGTATTTTTTCATTTCGGTAATTAATTAAATTGGTCTAACTATAGACAATATGCAATTTACTATTTAATTTACACTATATTAGACTCATGATTCATAAAAAAAAAAAAATTGTAAATATACTTGCAGATATTGTGTTATTTAATTATTATAAATCTTATAGAGTTCTGGGAAAAAAGCATATATTCGTCGTTATTATTATTCATAAACTATTAATATAAAAATATTGAATATTATACGTGATTGTCGGTTAAACAAAATAATATTATATTATATGATTTTAATGAACATTTTGTAATAATTGCATTTATGTTATAAAACATCGTTATATAATTCAATTACACTTACTTAAAACGCTTTTCAAGGGACAGCTCAAAAAAGCGTCTTAATTGGGAAAGAGTCTACTTATGCAAGTATATTAACCAGTATAGCAAATGTCTAGAGACCGACGGAAAAAATGTGTCTTATCCGGGAAAGCGTCTTAAGAGGGTGTGTTTGAAGCGAGTTTTTCTGTAAATACAGTACACTAGATAAATCATTATATAACTTATAAAAGTTATGACTAAATAGCTTTGTATAAATATCTAATTATAATATGTACATCATGTTTAACTACAGTATTTTTTCATAACCTATAATGTGTTAACTGTATACACGATATAATGAGAAATATTTTTGTAACAGTCCAAAGTATACCTATATAAACATTAAAAATACTGATATATTTTAGAATATCAAACAGGGTAATAAAAATTATTTTATTTCTAATTCTTTTTAGAAAGTTAGCGTTAATAAAACAGATGGACACGATGATACAGTAAATGCAATGACAATAATTACGGGACACGTGTTTACAAACAACACTAGCGGTAGAAGTGTAATTGTCGAATTAGTGAGAAACTTCTTTCTTCGGGAAATAATATATTATAATAATATAATAATTACATTAATGTTAGTTGTTTTTTTTTTGTCTATCGCCTGTTTTACATATTATATCGTCGTGTAATAATAATATGCATTTTATATTATTATATAATACTAGCTGTCCGCCCAGCGTTGTCTGAGCCAAATATTAAGTTGAGATTAACCTGAAGTGATTTATATGCATTTAAACCACCTAGGCAGGCAATCCACTGCATTAGATCACGGATAATATGCGAGCAGTAAATTATCAGGTAGGCAATCCATCTGCGGTGAATTGTGGACTCCATGAAGTGCGTGAATGAAATCAGAATTAGGTATAAAAAACATTGCAACGATTGCCCGTGCCGAAGATTTGTTTTTTCAATGAATTTATTTACAAAAATATGTATATGATAATGTATTCTTACTAATTATAATAGTTATAAATATGTAACCATTGACAACCTTATAAATAAACAGAAATTGGTGGTATAGCAACCATTATAAACAAATATTTCCATCGTAAATCTCAAAATCCCTGTTTGAGCACCTCCCGGGATTGGGGTTTTTCAAAATTTTCTCTCGTAAAAATCATCTCCTGGAAATTACGAACAATTGAAAAAAAAATTGAGCGAAATCGGCCCAGCCGTTCTCAGTTGATGAATTATTATACATTTTTGACTCCATTTATATATAACCGTGCGCATAATGGGTCTATTGGGCCTTTTGACGTTTTATTGCGCAATCGGTCGTAACTGGGAAGGGGGGTGGAGTTGAAAAAAAATTTTGATTATACGGTCGCGTCTTCTTCATCGAACAAATCTCGTGAAATGTACTCACACGATGGGAATGTACACTGGGCACTCCGGTACGGAATACATCACAACGTTCACAGCAATATATAATAGAATTTTTGAGATGTATCTACCTACGCACAATATAATGCGTTATACATAAATATACGTGCTACATATAGGTACACCGATCATTAAAACAAATTCAATTGTATTGTTATTTGTACAATGACCGTCCTTTTTCATCCCCTTTGTGCGACATCAGTCTCGAATGCGAGTGTATATCCGTGAACGAGGAATGAGTGACCTAGTTTCTGAAACGATTATCCCAATTTGTCACGGTGCAGAGTATGGTGGTGACCAAAGCATTTGTGTTCAAAAACATGTTATTCCTTTTTGTGTTCGTATTATTAATATATTATATAGTGTGTACGGTCAACAATGACTTGACCCCAGCAAAAGGGTTGTTCGGAATTTTAAGCGGAACACAATAAAATCGTTTTTCATTTATGTTATATTTACTTTTATAGGAAGAAATGTTTTGTACTTGTACCGCTGGGTCTATTAAATAACACCCCGTCGCTTTTGATGGAAGGTTTGAACGATGTGTGAAACAGTACACTAATCCTAACATGTTTATGACCTGGGAGCCCAAAAACGTAAAAAAAAAAATGTACATAAAAACCGTATTACAAGTTGTAAAACTGATATAAGTCTAACAAAAAAATAAATATATATAAAAGAATCCATTACCTATGGAAAAATGTTAATTTAAAAAAAAATATATCCAAGCAGTTGAAAAAATTATTTCTATACATAAAACATTTCAATTATTGTATGTATATATTTGTAAAATTGTACACTTATAGTATGTAAATAATAAATTTCATTTTAGTAGACCAAAGGTGGATAAAAGGGGGTGGGGGTCAATGGTGGTAATTGCCTTTCCACGTTCACCAAAAATAATGACCATAAGATTATATTTGATTCATATTAACATGTGTAAAAATATAATAGTAATATATATATATATATATAATTAAATTGTTTAAAGTCAACCTTCCCCTCTCCATCAGTTAATGACATCTGTATCCACCTTTGTAGTGGACTAAAGTTTTATATTTAAATTCTTAATAGCTGTAGCTGGTAATTACAAAGTCATAAATAATTATCATTAACAACGTAGGTACTTATTTCTTTTATATGTGGTAAGTATAATGTATTTTACTATTGAGTTCCGTTTAAATCGTATTCTCCGTAAATAAATCATTAATATAATTCTTTTAACAAATCAATAGATAAATTAAATTCCTATTAGCATATTATATTAAAATATTCTATAGGTATATATTAATAGCTATTTAAGTATAGTATGTGATTCCTTTATTAAGCATTATTTTTTTAACGATATCATGTTGATAAATTATAAAATTGTTAATTAAAGTAAACCAATTTTTTTTTTTTTTTTTTGTTTACTTGTTAAGATTTAATAATATTTTTCTAATTTAAATTCATACTATTTGTTCAGTAATTGCCAGTCACCAAGACATGGGTTTTTATCTACCTAGTTTAAAACCAATTTGTAATATTACTTTCCCGTGGGAATGCGTGATGGATTTAAGTGCATACTGATACATGCATAAAAAAATTATTTATTCAAGACATAATTTTATATTAAAATTAAAAACAACAATTACAAAGTAAGATATTATTTCTTGTGGAAATATTCTTTTTTTTTACATTTAAAACTATTTAATTTAAGCAATCATTTACATTTACATGAGTGTACACTGTACATGGCATCTTAAGTTACCTATTTTATTTTTTTGAATTATAGCTATTTCAATAGATAATTAAGTTTATTGACTTTTGTGATGCATTTAAAATACTTTTAAATTTTTATTTCCACTACATATATTACAATAAATGTAAAACCTTTTAAAAATGTAATTTAGTTTAATATTTTTCACTGAAAGTCGTTTTACTTTGTGCTTTTCATAATATAAACTAATATTATAAATACGATTAAATATTTGACTAAGATTATAAAGTGATTTCGGAGTTTATAAGATTAGATTAGAATTGTAGATCTTTTTTATAGTTTTAATTTGTACATTTTTTTTTTTAGATTTGAATAAATTCTTCTCTTTGGAATGTGGTCAAAATTACTAAAAAGGTTCTAGTATAATTGTATGTAATAGAATAATTTGTATATAGGTGCACTTAGTAGTTTTTAGAATAATACATTTAAAACATAATTAAATGTAAAATTTAATATAATTGTATTCGAACAATTCATAGGAAACTGTTTGATTACCATAAGATTTGTTAAGATTTTACTAACAACGAAGATAATTAAAGTACGAATAATTAAGATTTGTATACTTAATAGGTGTGTAGGTACTACGAAGATATTTAAAACTAGCTATAATTCCTGAATCAGATATGCTTCAAAAGGTCAAACACTTTTTAGTTATAGATTACCATATTGAAAAATATTATAATATTTATTATTGTTCCTATAATATATTGCATAAGTGAGAAACAAAATAAAAATAATAAATAATTTGCATAAAAAACTAAATATTCATGGCGTAAATACAAATAATAAATAAATAATACAATAAATAGTAAATATATGTAGTAAATACTAAATACTATATATAATATATACGTTATACAAACATTACACGAAAGCTTTACATTTTTATTGAAGACAACTATTACAAAATGCATTTTACGAATTAATGTTAGTCTCGTTTAAATTATGTTCACTCAAATTATACAAAATACAAATTCATAATATATTAACATGCGAGTTCGTTAATTAAAAAAAATTAACTGTGCCCCACAAGTGAAGCTAAACATTTTAATTAGTTTGAACAACTTAATGTAGATAATATCTCTAATATAAGTTTATGGTAATTTTATGCTATTTACACACCCTAACAATTAACGTGATAATTAAATCGAATTGAAGTAATTTTAATCTATAACCATTAGCCATAATATTTAAATGTGTTTATGATTTTTGATAAAAAAACAAAAGACATTTTATAAAATATTTAATAATTTAAGCATAGAATGGAATTCAAATGAATCATTCAAACATAGTCTACCACATTATTTGAATGATACGCTGATAAATATAATATAGTTCAATGTCTAAAAGTAAGATATTAAGATTTAATTTAAAAGATAAAGTGATATAATGTACTGATCAAGGATAAATAATAAATGCTACAATTTATTGTTTCACCATCAATTAAAAATTCTATTAGAATAAACTCCACTGTACGTCATCTATTACCATTCACTGCATCACTAAAATCTACCGAGAAGATTAAAGATAATGGCCAAGCAACACTTTTAAATAGTATTGCAAAAAAAAAAACCGATTAATTGTTGACACATTGATGTTAAAAAACATATTCAACGTTTTTAAAATAGAAAAAAAGTTGTATTTATAATTGGCTTCAACTAATTATGTACAGAGTGTAACAGAAAGAACACTATAATAAAATAACTTTTATTTTAAACAATATTTTAATATTTTTTTTATAAAATTGATAGACATTTGCGCTATATTCAAATTATATAATTTTTGTTTTTATTTTTTAAAATAAAAATAAAAAATTTTAAATTTGATTCAATTTTTGGAAAAATTCAAAATAGCAAATTTGTAAATCTAATTATAAGAAAAATTTGATGGTAAAGAAAATTGCCTAAGTTATGTAGTTTATTGTTTACATTTTTTTAAAATATCAATATGGTTTTGAGTAAATTATTTTAAAACATAACAACTTTTTCAAAATATTATTTTTGAGAATTTTTAGACATGAGTAAATCTTAAATTATTTATATTCTTCTTCAATCGTCTAACTTTTATCAATTTCCTGTTTTTATTTGTCAGTTCTTATTCTGTTACACTCTATATACTTAAATATATTATATTTGTAAAAATATACATCAACAATGAATAAATACATATTAATACATTATTATACATCTAAAAATTTATTATATTTTAAAATTCAAAATAACTAAAATCATTTTTGGAGCTTTAACGAATAAAGAAAATTATTAAAATTATTTTTATAGAAAATATATTGAGTTAGATAATGTAATTTTAAATAATTTATTCGGAGAATATTTTATTATTCATAATTTTGACCCTATAGTAATTACTTATTAATATACAATAAAAACACATCAGTCTAACACATTATTCACTTTTTAACCTTTTTTTAAACATATTTGACTTACATATTCAGAATATGCACAGCCCTCCTATGGAGTCAACCACAGACATAATATATTTTATATTTATATATGAAATTTCCAAAATTAAACCTTTTTTTTTTAAATAATTTAACTCTATAAGCATAGGTATTCGATTTATTTTTAAATATGTTGGGTAATTTTATTATTAAAATAGGTACTTTATGTAAATAATATTATTACTATTTTTTAACTGTATAATAAGGAATTTTATTTTATTTTAAAACATTTTACACACATCTGACAGATTACTTACTATATAAATATGAATCTTAGATGAAAAGTCCGAGGACAAAAAGTTTGAACTCATTTTTTTAATGCCAGACAAAAAGTCTGAAAATACAAAATATTCTATTCACAAAATTAAAATTTTAAAAATGTAATTAATTTTCTTATACAATATTATATCTTATTATTATTTCTTATACTCGCCTACAATTTACAAATCTTATTGAAATATATTTATACTAGACAAACGTAATTTTATCGGTAAAGAAATAATTATCAAATCAATTATTGAAAAAGAAAATAAATATATATTTTAATAATTAATAACTTATATTTTCGGACATTTTATCCAACGGTAAAAAAATAAGTTAAAAATTGACCTTTTAATTACCATTCTAAACAATAATCAGGTAATGCATACTGTATAGTGTTAACTATCCTGAAGCGTGGAATATTTCGAACGGACTTATTTTTTCATCGTCGGAGCGGTGAACTGCAGCAGGACATCGAATTCTGCAGCTGTATAATTAGCTGCTTAAAAGCATGCCGCACGTAATGTGTAAAACCTACAGCATAATATATTATATGGGTAGGCTGTGGGCAGTATTCGTAAACGAATAGACGGACGGTCATCGATCTGTGTTGGGCTGTGACTATCGGTAAGATATATTCGTTTCGTTATTATAAATATTAATCAAGTCCATAAGACTACCACCACTCTGTATACAGTGTCGTATTATACTAATCACGCTCACCAAGCATCGCAATACATTAATATTATTACGTGCAGACCAAACGGTAGTGTTTAGTTGCGATATAATTTTTCCACGAACCGCCACGTAATAATACACCAAACGTGCTTCGCCCATCCGTCCACCCTCCACAGCACCGCGCGCGTCCATCCCTTTTGCCAAATCTGTAGCCCAAAGGTGTGCCTATGTACCTACACCGCACACCATGTCTATTGGTATATATATATATATATATAGGCGATACACATGTATTACCTATACCGCACTAAATCAACCTGTCCGGAGGGTTGTTTTGCTGACCGTCGCGCATCGTCGGGTCAGCTTCGAGCCCGAGGGTTCGATTACGATTTTCGTAGTTCCGCCGCCGGGGTGCGTTTTTGTAATATTATTATTATTATTAGTATTACGGCGGAGGAGAGTGGCCGCCGCAGAGTCCGGTGAAACGTGTGCGTAGAACCCCGCGGGACGAGACCTCAACCTGCGGCGGCGGCGGCGGCAAACCGGTTCGGCTTTTATAATAATAATAACACGCTCGTCCTAATAAACCCAATCGTCTGCGGCGGCGGCCCCAGGGGTTGTGCGGAGGGTGGGGGATTCGAGCTCGTGCGCGCGCTCTCGGTCTGATATTATTCTGAGCGCGACCGAACGAGAGCGGCGGCGGCGGCGGCTGGTACGATACGACGACGACTGGCGGCGAGGTCAGTCTGTCGACGACGTCCACTTGCGCATGATCTGTACCGTGCGACAACGTTACATCGTTGTGTGATCCATCGTTTTCCCGTCTAGGATTCGATCGCATATATTGTAATATATATTTATCCGTGCGCCGTCGTGTTTCTGCAGTGCGCACATCTCCAGGTCGGTTTTTGACCACAATAATAATAATCGTTGCGGCCGTTTTCGACCAACCCCATTGGTGGCGTTGAACATTATATTCGTTTTTCATTATCAGTGTCCGGCGGGTGTCCGTCGCGGTGTGCGGTGGCGATAGTCAACCCGAACGTAAACCTATGTGGCTGTACAAATATCGGTACAAAAGCGCGGGCGAACCATCGAGATAATGACCGCCGCCGCGATTTCGCGGCTCTGGCCCGGCGGCGGCGGTGACGCGGTCGCGGGCCGGCCGTCGCGCCGTCCCCGCCACGGCATCGAGACGACGACCACAGCCGTGCTGCTGGTGATGCCGCTTTTCCTGCTGGCCCTGGCGACGGCGTCTCGTGCTTCCGACAGCTGTGATTGGAGCGGAAGGTAAACAATATTATATTATTGCACCATCGCGGCGCTCGATAAGTTCTTAAATAGGCACTGGACATATTATTATATTATTGGCACTATTATAGAATTTGAAAATTTGAAATCTGATTTTGAAGCGGATTTTTCTGTATACGCAGACTTTCTGTGATTGAAGTTAAAGTCTTTTACTAGGCGATTTATTTACAAACGAATGTTTGTGCACAATTTATATAATAATCTGTTTACCACATCTTAGTTTTATTACAGTAGAAATCAATTTTTTTTATACGAATAGGTCTAAATCATTGTTAAAATATAATTAGTTTTATTTGTGATTTCGATATTATCGATAGTGTCAATATCATTTGTGTTTTGTGATTTTGAAGATTATGAAGAGAAACAAGTGTGTTTGTATTCGCATCTCATAATAATATTAAAGTCAATATTATAAACATATGCACTTTTTCGATAAAATATATTTGTTATTTTTAATATATTATATAGTAAAAAAAATTTTATGATAACAAATATAAATATTTACATTTGTTTCAATCATTTTTCAAAAAAGTAATTTTTATTTTATGATTTATTTACATTGTGATATTTTGTATGATATTTCTACTTTTAAATTAACGACACTGCATTTTACAATATCTTCAAAAACTTTGGAAACTCTTTAATTACCGTTTGTATGTTTTAATACTTACAAAGACCAATAACAGTTAACACTGCTACATGTTAATTAGGTAGGTAGGCAAAATATTTAATCACCTCATTATTTTTAATTATATTATATTATCGTTTATCAATAAGTTTTCAAATCTTTTAACATCTTGTTTTTTTTACATACATGTATATAATAATAATTAGTCCAGTATAACTTGAATACATGTAAATATATAGGGAAGTTAAAAATGTTTAATAGTATTTGATTTTACTTATTAATTTAATTAGAATTAAATTGAATTAAAAAATTTCTTGGCTTAAATAAAGCCTTAAAGAATTTAAAAATAACATATAATTTGTCATATATAATAACAATATACATTTATTTATAGGTGCAATAAACATTATGAAAATCAGTTAACCATTGTATTTCTTGATAAATCAATATATATAATGTATATGATTGAATATATTATATTATTGTCTTTTATCGAAAGCCAATTAGGTTTCACTCCTTTTCAAGACTGAACACAATTTTTTTCTACTTCAATTAGGTCACGTGCGCAAAACTGGTTCCAATAAAGCTCTTGAAACAGACCGACTTGTTGAATATATTCCCTCCCCCGTGTTTTAATTATAACCGACAATGAAAAAAATAGATACGGATGAAATATAAACCAGAATTGTGTGGTTTGCCAAATTCGGCATGATATTTATCCGGTCATCAAATGTAACTAGTTTTTTTTTTTTTACTTCAAGACAATTTTCCCCGTCACACACAAAAAACAAATCAAGAAAATAATGCGCCCGTTGAGACCGCGTTATTATCACAAATTCTTGATAAAAAAAAAAGTTTCCTTATAGGTAAAATAAATTATTATTTACGATTTTGGAACAATAATAACATTATACATTTATTGTTCAACGATTGCTGACAAGCCAATTTTATACTAACGTTTCACTCTTGACTATAGTTCATACATTATACTGCAACGCTTGCACATTTTGTAGACATAAAAATTAACCGTATTAATAAACGCAAAACGCGTGCCATTCAAATTTCGTTGCAGCCATATATAACTATATTAATTAATGAGACTTCCTGTGGCTACTGGCCATTGTGTAGCTTATAAAGTAATTATTTTACTGTATCTATATATGTATATTGTTTGGGACACTTCGAGTTCCGGCCAATCAGAGTAACATTGTTGTACCTATAATTATCTTGCACGTTTAACATATTATTACCTACTTAGAGTGGTACTTTTACGTGACTACACCTATCTGTTTTTCTTTCTTCTTTGTAACGTCTTGTGGTCAGCATGTATAACGAAAATTGTAACAATAAATGTAGACCATATTATGCATAGGTATACTGTAGGAAGTACATGAAACCCATTTACATGCATAAAAAACACACAATTTGAATCAGCTTTATATTCGTGTAATGCGATATTCAATAACAATTAAGAAATGTTTAAATTTATTTATACTAAACAATGTCTATTTATAGAAAAAGGTTTTGTGACTTACGATAGTATATAGGTTAGTGACCTAGTTATAATATTAGTCTGTTTTTGCCATACAGTAGAAAAATAAATAAATATTTACTATATATATATGTTGGTAAGAAACATGATACGATATCATTATTACGACTTATGTTTTTTTTTATAAAAGCTCAGTGTACATTTCAGTGTTTCAATGATAAATAATTTTTTTTTTATGACCATTTTCTCATTATATTAAAACAAAAAAATGGTTATTTCATGTACTTTTTTAAACGACTGTGATTTTAAAATTTTAATAATTAAAATATAATTTATATGTAATTTAAAATATAGTTAATCGAATTTATATTTTTATAGTTATAGTTTTATCATACATATTTATATTTGTAAGTGTGTGTGTGTCTCATGACTTGAATGTCTCGTGAGTTATGACCTCATATAAAATAGGGCAATAGTTTTGAGTTCCCAAGTCCTGACAAACGTTTATGAATGGTTCTTCAACCATTAGTTCCCACGAAAGCGCGCATCACAGTGCAATTTCTCTGTACAAAACGTCCCCCACGGCCGCTGATTCGTGATGTTCCACGTTCAACTGATGTTTTGTAACAAGATTAAAAATAGCTGTTTTCTTCTTATATACTTTCTCTAATTCGTGATCAAGGAAAAGTTCTCTACCTTCCGTTCATTTTTATTTCTAATTAAACGCCATGTCACGAAATGGCAAACATATAGAAAATAATCTCACCGGAATAAGTACTCGTGGCAGAAATATGAATATCGTTATTTTATTGAAAAGATAACAGTCATTATAAGTATAATAACCACCCCGATGACGATATTTTTGATCTCTGTTCCCGCTGCTTATGAGTATATTGCGCATTTTGAAATATTATACTATTATACTAATAAAAACATACATTTTCCTAAATATAAAATATATAATTTACCGTGCGGTGGACGTAAATATAAAATTAATGGAATTTCTGATATTAACTCTAGAATGATACATTTTATGCTTATCCACTATTTTCACGAGAATAACAATTTTTCGTCGTGACTTATGTGATAGACTAACCAATTATTTTCAAACGTGCACTACTCGAAATTAAGATTTTAAAATATACGTTTTTATGAAGAAGATAAACTCCTTTATATTGTGTATTCCAATTGCATAACTTTTTTTGGCTGAATAATATTTAATTTAATATAGCTATTAGATACCTGCTATAAAGTATGGTATTTACTCTAAATATAATACTTCATTATAACTAATATTGTCGCAACAAAAGTATTAATTGTTATTTGGTTAGAATAATAATAATTAAGTATACGTAAGAAGTACCTAAATGAATATATATTATTTCTTCGATCTCATAAAAAATATAAATTTTGATCATTAAAACTTTTTAAACATTATATTGTGTAAGTATATGCTATATAAGAAAAAAATAGATTTTTAGTACTTAAATAACTACAAAAATTGATCAAATTTAATATTTTGGATATTTTAGTCTTTAATTTGTGAATTAAGTTCTCTGAAACATCAAACGTTATAGTGATAAAACCAGTTTTTAAATAGTAACATTAAATGTATAAGTCAATAATAGCTCAGATTTTTTAATTGAATAAGATAGATATGCGTCAGAACGTCCACACGTATATAATTACCGACACCATTAATGGAAAGAGAATCTCGTATGTGATGATGATTAGTAACTGGCTACCGTCTGTAATCAGTCGTCTCGGTAATCACATATTATTCAGTTGTTAAAATGTTCATTTGAACAATTCCCCCTTCTATTTTGTTTTTTTTTTATTTTTATGTCTTATTTTTGATTATGACTCGTTCTGAGGAGGCCCGCAGCATGTAAAACGATACGACCCTTCAAATATTGTTTCAACACCGGCCGTATTTATTTTCTGAATATAACCATAATATAAGTCTATAACAACAGGTGGCGACGAAAGCCGTCAAATCTTCAATACACGTGTGTACGACGATTAACATAATATTATTTGCAGTAGAGGATCATAATACAAATAGGTATAGACAAGAATAATATTTGACGTTAATATTCGGACTGCAATAAGTGAAAGCAGATAACGTATTATTTTATCAATCTTCTGTATAATATTTCTAAACATTGCTGTAGATTTACCACCCGGAGACTTCGTAATCTCGATCACAATACAATTTCTATGAAATTAATGGAAACATGTGTTTTTATATTAAATCACAGCGTGACTCTGAAACGGTAACAATGGGCCCACCTCAGTTCGATTACTTGGCACGTTTTATAACAAAAATAATTTTCTCTTCGAACAGAGAGATCTGCCCCCTAAGGTACCATTGCTATTACGGTGTCTGGATTTGGGGATGATCACTGAAACGTATCGATCATCCGGGTGCGATTTCTTCTATATACAAGTCCTTTAGATAATTGGCCCCATTTCCAAAAATCGTGCGTGCACGCATTATTCTTTGTACAAAATGATAGACCTTTTTGCGGATCAATTGTATTATTATAGAGATTTTATTATGAAGTTTTTAAAAAGTTTAAACGATTACGGGTAATTGCACGTTAGTAGGTACTAAGGCAATAAATAAGAATATTACAGCGCTCGAGGGCTTGTATTATATCTTTTACTTCAGAAGGGCTGGGTAAACGTTTTTTTGGCGCCACACACACATGCAACACATAACCCTGTTGGCAGAGGGATATTGCCATACTGGACCAGATGGCCATCAATGTAATCGCAACATGTGGCATTGTTTTTGCTGCTCAGTATGGCAGTGGGGCGTAGTTTGGAGGACCCTTGGAAATTTGTAGCTAATTAAATGATTTTTGTGACTAGTTAAAAAGTCGTGTTTTCTGCACGGACAAAAAAAAATACACCATATTTATTAGCCAGCAGATTCCTGCATGTCAGGCTAATCAGTCTAAATTACTACGCAGTCTGTGTAGTTGATGAACTCAACAAAAGGTTCGTTTAATTGCGGTTCTCTCCGGATCGTTGTTTATTTTAATAGCTATATACATTGAGGTTTTATATTATTTGTATTTTACGGGATTATTTTTTTTTTTTTTGTCGTGTATATTTTAAACAACTTCACGGACAATACAATTTTAAAGCATGTCACTGTAATAACGAACATGTTCCGACAAACGAAATGCTAAATTATCCTAGTTCGGTCGTGTAACTCTATATTTTTGGCGGTTATTTAAAATAAATTTTCCAATATGTATTCCCCGTTGATCACTTTTATATAAGGATCTATTCGACTGGAAAAAAAACGCACTCACATTTGGTCGAAGTTCGCGTGCAGTGGTGTTGTGGTCGAAACACGATATTGGTGGCGACAAACAGCAAAAATATAACGACTAATCGCTCGGAAAAACCATTAGGTAATTTAATACATAGTCGTTCACTGCGGTAGTCCAAGGATAAGGGAATAATATTATGCATTAAACGTATTCTTGAAATCGGCTTGTAGAAGACGAGAATATGACATATTTGTTATCGTTGACCCTGCACGAAGGTCTCGTAAAACATCACGCGATTCAATCTTCCGAACACCCTCATCAAAAAAAGGGTAGGCGTTTATATGTCTAGACAGTAGACACTCCTGCAGAGTCCAGAAGACCTATAGTATTGAAGAAGATAACACATAATCTTTTTCAAATAATATATTGTGCGCGTAATAAAGGATCCGGCTGCAAAAATGACCGCTTTTCGGTCAAAACGAGCAGATTTTAATCTACATCTGTTCCAGTTTACTCCCGTCGTCATTGGACCAATATCAAAAATCGTACATAATATTGGTCACTATTGATTTTTCTATTGTCTTATTCTGTGATTTTACACTCATGCGTGAAGTACGTGTACTCATGTATGATACGAATTACGAATAATATTCAGCTTTGTCATGTATCTGTATATATTTTATTATTTTAATGGCCAAAAGATCAAAAGTTATATGTCATAAACACTAAATTTTACAGAAGAGCAGTTTTAATATTTTCAATTATTTTAAATGAAATAATTTGTGCTGTAATTTTTTGTTTTTCAGTGTTACAACTCATTTATTTGTATAATATTTTGGACGTTACATAAATAAATACTTATTTTTAGGTCTTAAAATTTTTTTTTAACGCAATCATGTCTTTTAAATTTAAATGGGATTTGTTATTGATGACAATTATAATATAATTATACAGTGGACATATAATGTTTTGATGAACATATTAAAAATTGTTAATTTAATAAAAATAAAAACTAATTGACCTAGTTGTTTTAGAGTTTTAGACATAAGTAACATGTCCGGACTCGTCATATTTATCCGCTTAATAATATATATAGTTATTATAGTTTATTAGTTTACGATAAAATATTTATTGTAAGTCTCATTAATTTAGGATTTGTTATATTTGTGCACCAAAAAAACCTATCTTGCGCTAAAAATATAAAAATTAAAGTATCAAAAACTATGTTTTAATTATGATATAGACTTGTAATGTTTTGTTAAATGGAGAAGCAGACGACTTAATTAATTCATTGGACTTATAAATTAATTTTGAGAAAAATTAAACATACCTACAACTTTTGGTTTTTAATTTATTTTCATATAATACGCGCGACCTGGCGACGACGATATTTATGAAAATTCTCAAACCGCGGTTAGTCAATCGAATTGTCTCAACGTCTTCGAGACGCACAAATATAATAATAGAATAATATCACAGCTGCAGCTACCTACGTGTACTATTATAATACTACAATAATTGCGTGTCGCAGTCATTTGTAGAGATTAACATTATTGGATTCCGCTATTTTACCTCATTCCGATCTCATGGACTTCTGTTGCGAGTGGCACCGACACGTCGTTTACAAGTGACCATCACCAGTATAAGGTAATAAACATCGGTAAAAACGGTGAGAACCGACGTCAAATATTTCTGATGGCCTATTGTGAAAAATCTCGAGTTTTTATTTTTTATTTTTTCCCAGAGAGAAGGTTGATGATACGATTTTAATTTCTTCGATGCATATTACATGTTCATATTATTAGAAGGTATCTATAATATTATAGTTGCAGTGAACCGAGGTAGAGGTACTCGGCTTTACGTTTTCACATCTCTATTGTCTGCCGGCTGTCTACGAAAAACTATCGAAGTCCATATAATTACTATTGTAACTTCGACGGTGATTAATATGTTTTCTGGAAAGGAAAAACGTATGATATCCAGGTGAAACGATTTGGATATTCGATGGATTTCTTTGTCGGAACAATCTGCACGTCTCGCAAACCGCGTACACACACGGTATACGAAAACCGCAAATCTCAAATAAGTGTTCTCATTATTTATATAATACGTATGTATACTTATACGTAGGCTAAATATATTTTTATACATTCTATAATATGTTATATTTTAATGTATAATGATTATATCGTCCACGCAAGTAGTATTTACTTTTTGTTATTATTTTTGTTAGTTAATTATTATAATTGTCCGCAGTATGGAAAACAGATTAATTTATATTATTATAATGTCTTAAATTTTTCCTGCACACGGACAATAGACGAAAGCCAACCGGCGAGACGTCGTGCGTTGAACAGCAGCTCGCCTTGCGGATTTCATTATAATATAAACACTTGATTCATAAAAACGATTATTCACCACATCTTTACGATGTAGAAGGGTTCTCTTTTCTCGTCACAATAGACGCTCCGCAATGATGTCATAAATGCCCGTGTGTGCGTAAGGCATTATTGTATTTTTGGTTCATAATAATTAAATGGCCTTTGATGAAAAACTTGGGCACTGCAGGTAATTCAATATATTATTATTATGTATATTATATAAGTTGAACGAGCTGCAGCCGCAAGAGCCAATATTATTGGCAGCAGCATGGCCATTGTGCGCTATCTAAATAATAATATAATATATACCTGTCTACCTGTTTAAAGAAACCCCAAACAAACTCCATTATAATACATAATATACATATGCAAACGGGACGATGGAGGGGAGACATCTGCCAGCTGACACTTGAGTTTCTGACCCTAATGGTGGGTCCTAGTTTCACTATATTATACTCCACCGACGTCTGGACAGAGTTACCGCACCGTACGCTGACCGTGTTATTATTTCTTTTGTAACCATCATCCAAATCAAAATAATATTTATAAAACACATTATTATTATTCCAAGAGAATAGGTCACTATTTTTTTCCTTTTTTCTTAAAAAAAAAATAATTTATCTTTAATAAAAAGGCTATACACGCGGCGCGCAGCCACGAAATAAAGAGAAAAATGAAATAGAAAGGAGTCGCTGTCAATGCATCGGAAAATCAATTAATCCTGCAGAAGAGTTTTTATCATTATTTTTCATTGAAGTGACAAAATTAATAACTATCATCGTACGAAAAGTTATCATAGACGTCACACATTAAGAGCGTGTTATATCATTTATCACGCATTCGGATTGTATATAACGAGTGTCGAGTGTGCTGCACAAGACGAAGGGGCACTCGTAAGCAGACCTTTTATATATAATAATATAATGATATTATGTCCCATCGTGGAAGGATAGTGTGTTGATAGTTTCGTGTTATCCTTAACCTCCATCATTAATATCCAAGACGGATGCGCAATAATAGGCCTGGGCATAGGAATAATCGGAACTTGACCGCCGATGCGCAAGCCGCGTCTTCCCCGGTGGTCTGTAACTCTTCGTCGTCGATCATTTAATATCATTACTGTCGGCGCAAATCCCCACACGAGGTCCATTATAATTATACTACGATCATATATATATAGACGCCTGCAGTGTTATATATAAAATATAATATTTATTAAGTGTATTATACATTATTATATGTTATTATAATCACAATGCAATATTCTGTAATAGTATATTATAATATGCACGTACGTATCTACTTATATAATATTATGTTCGACCTGAAACCTGGGATGACATTTCACACTCGCCATTAAAGTATTACATACTAATATATTTTTTTATATTTTGATCCAGCGTATGTATAATGTACTTACAACACGTCACGATGTGGACTGACGTTATTTCGGAAATATTTTTGTCGATACAGATCATTAGAGGCGTGCAGCGTATGTATATAGAGTCGTCTATATTATATCGTTGTTTCAACTCAAGGTTATCCTTATTTTTTCCGAACTACATATTATTATTATAATATATTATATTATACGTGTTCGGCCGGTAGTTATATTATTATATATATAATAATTTTATGACGCTCGTTGTGCTCCTCGTATATAGGTACGCGCCGAGTGTATTATACACGTACCTACATTTATTTCTATTTTCGAGAAGACGATACGTCGAAACAATATAACTCGTATATAATGACCACCGCGTCTTGAGACATTAATCATGGAATTAATCCGTCGCGGGTAATACATTATGTATAAAAAAAAGAAATAACACGTACATGTTACTGGCACTTATATAGCAGGGCGGCCAAACGGTCGATCGCGGACGATTTCAAAGTCGATAATGTTAGAATTTATTTTTAGGTCACTCCTAACCTAACCTATAAAGTATTTAGACACTCAATAACAATAAAAAAAAAAAAAAAAACTTTTTTATAGAAGTCGATTCTCCATTTTTAGTCGATTTCTGCCGAAAAAAGTTTGGTCACCCCTACAATATAAGGTATAAGGCATTCGTGGTCGGACGAAGTTCGTTGTCTCGCATCATTATCGACGCTTCACGTCGTAGGTCGACGTCATTCGTTTCTGGGGAAAGAGAGATGATGGCTTTCGACCGTCATCCCCCTGCGATGCTTTACAATAGTGTTTGCCGGATGATTATATAAAAACATCCGATCGAGACGATTATTTACACGGAGTTCTTCTCAACTGCTCTGCACGTGTTGAAATCCGGTGTCGTTTACTACATGCAGCGGGCAATGGTGAAGTGCGTGCAGCATATTATTATTATTACATCGATAATTTATTCGGATCGGTTTTATAGTTCAAACGAAGTAATAGAACGGCGTTATTCGGGTTTTCGGTGTTAGTAATGACTCGATTTGCATATAATATAATATACACCTACCTGCCTATAATACCGCGAGAATTCAACTTACTATGATATTATTATACATTATACATATTTTACTACAAATATAATGTAGGTATAGGTACGTTGTGGATATTATTACGCCTCGTGCTGCAGTCGTTTTGTATACACTGACGTTTGTCGGCGATAGTGTATAATATATCTATATACATTATACGAGTATATACATGACATAAAATTGCCCATAGGGAAATTGCAGTAATAAAATTTACATTTCGTCCGTAAACATAAAAGAAACCTAAGGGCGGACGGGAAGAATTTCGACCGCCGCACGTGTCATCGTAGTTTTCGGATATTTTCGGACCACTGACTTCAAAATAACATTTTTTCTCCGGCTCGTTAAAACAGTTTAAAATTTGTTTTATCGCGTATAATATGATTATAACAGTTTTTTAAATCGAGTTAATTACAGAAATAATGATTACTTATATAATATTATATAGGTATATAATAAACAACCATCGCGTATAGACGATAAAAATTATGTTAATATATTTGTCTCGTTGATACTACAGTTATATTATTTCATTATTATGTCTGTCCGGAAAAAAAAATGTTGAATCTAACATCAGTGACTTGATTAACGTATTATGACCATGTAAATTCTATATAATATCTATACACCATCTAAAATTCTAAAGTAACTAACGTACACTTGAAATGTGTGTCCATACATAATTATAGGAGTTGACATGTCGATTTATATATTCCGAACGGGCGCATATATTATTATTAGATATTTATAAGGTCGCATCGTTTAAAAACATTCGTTGTAATTACATATATACATATATAAGAGGAACAAATCCAGTTGATTTATAGCGGAAGGAAAAAATATATGAACCTATCACAGTTCGGTTCGAATTGTCAACTAGACAGGGCCGAAAAAATTATCACTTGAAATTATAAGCAATACTATGTGTATCAAGTAGCGTCGAGTTCAAAAACTGCGATGAATTGTAAATCGTAAAACGTTTTAAACTAAAAATAAACAATAAAACAGTTGGTCGATGAAGCAGTGAAAAGAAATCGTATTCGTTACAAATAACTAAAAACTGTACACATTTACGGTTGCAATTAGTATAGATACATAATAAGTATACAAAAATGTGCATCCATACTGTATCTGCCTTTTTCGCTACGCGTGTACACAAAAGCGTACACATTTACGCGTTACGTGAAATGGGAATATTTGACGGTTATGTGGCTAGATGATATTCTCAGAACAGATTTTTTTCGGTCGGTGAAAAAATATTTAATTTTTTTTAAGTTATTTCTAATTTTGATAAAATATATGAATACACCACGACGCGCGGTATCATACTCACAAAACGGTTCGGGACACACCTCGTTTAATTATTACAGCCTCGTATTATGTATAATATTATGTGTAATACAAATACCTACCTACCTACCTAGCTAATATAATGTTTAAAATGTTTAAAATGTGTTTGGTTTTTTATTGTTTTCCAGCGGACTGACGTCGGATTCGTCGGAGCACTCGGTGCGGCCCGTCCGATTGGACCGGTGCTGGGCGGGCACGGTGCGCTGGTCGTACCCGCGGGGCGCGCTAAGGGTGGTGTTCCGGTTGACGGGCACCAGTGGCGGCCGCGAGTTCCGCGTCTGCCTCAAACCGGACCGGCTGGACGGCGTGCGCGTGCTGTTGGACAGCGCGCCCCGTCGCCTGATCGCCGTGTACGATTACCGCGCGGCCGGCGAGCCGCTCCGGTCGCGGTGCTTCAAGAGCGTCGGCGGCACGGCCGCGTTCTACGTGGAGGCGGACAAGACGGGCGACCGGTCCGGTCCCGTCCGGTTCCGTTACGACCTCGAACCGCTCGCCGAGCCCGCGCCCCAGCTGTTCGTAGCCGACAACCTGGACGACGGTAAGAGTGTACATATACATAAATGATATTATAATATAAATATATTATAAGTCATCAATTCGTTTAGGGCCCGGAATTTGATAACCTAAAAGTATTTAAAAAAATTATAGGTAATACTTTTTAATGACATTTTTATCTCCACACTCTAAACGGTAAACACTGTCGGACTAAAAATACCGTCCAACACAAAATATTAAATGTGTTAAAATAAATTTAAAACTGAAATACGAAATAATGTCGACACGGGTTTGCAAAAGCCGATAAGACAAACGAATACGTAGGTAGTAAGTACCCCTAGTTGTACGTCCTGTCTAGTGTCTACAATATACATTTTCTATATAATTAATACAAAAATAGAGTATTTATACAAATAATTGAAAGCTATACGATATATTGTTATCGATAATAATAATTTATAATGTTATTTTTTTCGAATATTTAGTTTTATCAAAATAAAGTGTTAGAATAAAGTGTAACTTTCAATAAGAAAAGTGCAAGTATATATACGAAAGTAGAAGGATGAATAAAATGCTCCAAAAATACTAAAAAATGACCATAATGCAAAAATTTTCCAAAAAATACAAATAATCTTTGTCTCTAACTACTATCAGAGTGTATCTATTACAAATTTACAACCAGCGTGTTGATGTGTATACCTACTGCGTAAAAATATTTCAAAATATTATTATTTATTCTATAGCCTCTAATTTTCCTAGTCACTATTACGTATTTCTTTGCAGTATTAAATAGCTACTAAATATATTGGTACCAACAAGGCTGATCGAATTATAAAACGATATTTATTTGGTTCGGCACCAATAAGTCGAGTAATCGTGATAATTGAATTGGTTTATTTACGGTCGAATACATTGTCTTGACGAAATCGGACGTTCTACAAACATAGAGACAGTCCGTGACAACAATATTTGCTGATTATTATTTAATATTTACCGTTCGTCGATTAAAATAATAGTCTGTACGTATTCAATTGAAGTACAGTTTTAATTTTTGGTGTCGATTGTGAAATTATTGGCATAGAAAATTAATAATATCTTAATATTATTTAATCAACTAAATAAACATGAAATATGTTTATGTACATTTCAAACAAATCAAACTCGAATTTATCATAGTTTTATTTCAGTTGCCCATGCGGGTGAAAAATATAAATCTTTCTTTTTTTTTTTTTTTAAATGAAGAAGTCGCCATTCTCTGTAGTCGTATAGTATAGTTTGAGTCAATGAATAGTCTGAAAATATGTTAATTTGAATTAAATTATGTATAATTGTTTACAAAAAACGATTCTAAACGAAGACGGTTGCCTGTATTTCTAAATGTATTTTTTATCTTTTATTTTTCTATGTACAATACGGACATACGATAGATTGCATTTATATATTTTGAAAATATCATTCTGTATAACAAATATTATATACGTAGATAATGGTAAAAAGTTTCATATCCTTGCGAATTATATTTTTTTAATTACAACAAAATAATTAAAAATCGTTATTAATTTTTTAAACATACAATTTTGTCAAAATGTGAACTTCAAATGTCTACATAAAAAAAAATGTGACATGTATTTTCAATATGTTTTGGCATTGAAAACAATTTATGAGAAATCTTATATTCAACTTCTAAACTTTTTGATCGAGACTAATTTTTTTTTATCAAATATCAGCATTTTTAAAAATAAAATTCAAAAATTTTAAATTCCTCTGAATATAATAAAAAAAGTCAAACTATTTTGAAAACCATAACATATCTATAAAATTAAAATATAAATACTTGGTGAAAATTTTAAGTATCTAACAATTTATTAATAGATAGCTTTTGAGTCACAACGAAATAACAAAATCAATTTTGTGAAAAAAAACTCAAAAATGATTGTTGTGTAAATATTCCAGTTTTCTTGATTGTTTAAAAAAGTAAGGGACATAATGTACTTACAACCCCCTTCCTTTTTCTATTACAACTAGTTCCAATTTTCCACCAGAAATCATTATTTTCATTTGATGAATGAAGCATTTTTATAACTCCATGATGTTGAAGTTAATGATAAATAAAAAAACAATAATATTGCGTTGAACCAATACATTATCATCACTCCGCTCTGAATATAAAATAGAATGCAAAAGCTTTGACCAACATAAAAAATTGTTTTTTTAAAATGGCTGCCACGAACCACTAAAAATACTTTGGCTAAAATATTAATTTACTATTTGGAAAAAAATAATACATTTTGTTGTTGGCTTTAATATCGCATTGGTATGAAAAAAATAAATTGGAATCGTTTTTCAAAACTCGTTTTTTAATCCACAAAACTGCTGCGGAACTCAATCGCAGCCGTGTAAAACATATTTTATAATCGATCAAATTACATTTCATCCGACGTCCGTTCTATATATAGTTATATATATATATATATATATATATATATATTATATTACCTATCTGTTTGAAATGACTATTGAAGAAATAAACTATTAACACCATTAACATTCAAATGTTCTTTTCACAAACATATGTAGTTTTTAATCTGATGGGGCGTGACGAGCATGGCGTTAAAACTGTCTTATATCTAAAGGTGGTTTCCGACGGTACACAAGATGATCAGCTGTCTGTTACTATAAATTAATATTAATAATAACAAAAAAAATATAACATATTTGTTTTCTCAGATACGCGTTATTCAACCTTACGATGTGTTACGTAGGTGTTGTCGGAATTTACAACATAATGTATTGAAATGTAAATAAACAAGCGAACACACACATGACGCGTATTATAACGTTATACACAAGTCTTGCATGTAATTTTTTTTTTTATGTATAAAAATATCTCTTTATTGGTGGAATTTAAAATCTGTATACGTACCTATTATACAAGTACCTGCATAAGAAAATTATATTTAAAAAGAAAAAATGACATTAAACAGAAAACAACTTGTCTCTACCTAATAATAATAATTATTATGTATTCGTTAATATTTCTTAATAGAATATTTTTTTACCAGTGCAATTCTAACGGACGTTTTGCGATATTAAATTGGGGACGACCCGATAACATAAATAATTGTACATCATCGTGTATATACATGATCGCTTTCATATTGTATATAGTTTAGAACACGCGTCCGTCCATCGACTAACCGAGATTACGAGGTGGATATAATATTATACAGTTTTTTTTTTTTATTATTATTCGTTCCTACTATGTATGTTATGGGTATTATTATTTTTATTTCGTACATCGATCACGCTTGTCTTAAGCCGTCCGAGTTTGTTAATATAATATGAAATATAACAATGACACGGGGCGTCTCGCCGATATTGCCGTGTATCGTATACCTATGTATACATAGGTATGAATTCAATCGAGCAGGTGTCCCACGTTTATTGTTCGTTGAAATGATCATTGACCCTAATTTTCTTTACTTCATTACAGAAACAATAGAAAATCAGCATAACAATACGCATTTGTCTGAGATTTCCGACCATCTATCGTGTATATTATTATACATAGGCATCGGGTTTTCACTATAAGTGAATATATATATATATAGGACTGTAATTAATAGACGAGTGTACAATAACATTTCTTAACCACATATGAACTAATATGGTCAGTATAGAGACGATAATGATTTTTCATAAAAGCATTATGTTTTTGATAACTTTAGGAGTGTTTACGCATTGTTACGCAATCAAAATGATTTTACTTCGTTCTATAAGTCGTCTAAAGTACGTAACCATTATAATTTAAATTTTAAGTAATATAAAAAAGCACGCGTGCCGCGTCACTATATACATATATTTATAGTATATGCATATAAATCGTATAAGCCATAAAAACAAGACATTTTCTAGATAATTTTGCTTTTTTTAACTGCGTATACTTAAAAAGTTGATTTTGACATGAGTATATAATAATAATATATTCTCGATATTATCATTTTTCCTTCTGCTGGGTTCATATGTTAAATGCGGACTTACCTACGTTCGGCCGGTAAACGCTTACTATCAAAGTCCTCGTTAGAAATCACAAAAAATAAAAATAGACCGGCCATAAATTTACTCGAGTAACCTCACGATAAAAAAACCACATAGATACACAGGTACGCGTTGTTGAAAAATACCGGTTTCGCCTACATTAACAAAGTATACACACTGTATACACTTTTATTTCTGTTGTATGTATATATAATACTATGTATAATTTTTCTTTTATTACTCGGTTATAATATTTATTTATTATCACCTTAAACAATGGAAGATGGTGACCGTCGAAGAAACAAGCTAATGGTGATTTTTATTTAAAGAAGTTATAGGCCATTTAACATAAATTGCTCTTTATTGAATATACATATATATATATATTTTAATATTATACGCATTTATAGCTTCTTATTATAACCACACACAACACCAGACAATAATTATTATAACTTTTATAACACAGCTGAAACTGACTATATGGACGGTTTATTGGATTTTAATACCACGATAAAGTCAAGAGTATTGTAAATAATATGATAATTCGTCGTGTAAAGATGATGCATTCGGGATCTCAACTACTATATTATATAATAAAATAATACGATATAGACTAATCTAAAAGAAAATTACGCCCATCCAGCCGTAGAACGTCGTATGATTATATGTCAATTTAAGAAGAAAAAAACAGAAATTACACACACAGGCAGTCGAACATTTGGCTTTATTTTTACTTTTTAGTGATATAATAGTGAAAAAGCTATTTTTTTTTTTTGTACAATGCCATCTTTAATACGATTTTAATTATATATATTTTTTCTATTTTCAGAGTGCCGGCCGTGTACCGTAGAAGAAATGACACAAGCTTACTGCACGAGTAGTTTAGGTGAGTTTCGTTGTGTATTTTTATTTTATACTCAATTTTTATGACTGTTTTATAAAAATCTTCACGGTTGGATGCATGTTACAAAAATCAATGACCACATTAACCAAATCGTCACCGTTGTGTATAATCGATTTAATTATCGCGTAGGCAATTTTAGGACGTTTCACAATAAATTTAAGACTTTTAAATAAATTCAACAAAATATAATAATATATATTTTACGAACATGTAAGCGTACAATGAAATGATTTATATTTTAATTATCCCTTTTCTAATCACTGCCCACTATTGGTTAGACCATTGTTATCTTAAAATTATATAGGTATTGGCTCTATACTTATTTACAGAAATAAGGAGAGTTCTTTTAATTATTATCAAATAACGATATACGATATGTGTTACCGGTATCTCCCTATAAACAATACGTGGATAGTCAAAAGCGAGTGTGGGAAACGTGAACATTTATATTATTAATTTTTATAATATGCGTAGGTATAATAATTATAATAATATGTAAGCAATATATTTTTAATTCGGCGTTTAATACAATAGTGATGATGACGATGTGTACTTCTTAGGTTTCTATTTAAATTAATTATTCTATGCATCGTTCTTATAAAACGTAGAATTAGACATAATTTTGTTTTAACTACACGCATATTGTATGTAGGTATAATATACTGTTTAAGAAATCGATATATTATATATTATACATTATACTGTTAGCGTTTAACGACGTCTGTAGTCATGGGCGTGCACAGACTTTAATCGCAGTTGCAGTATACTGCAGAATAAAGCGGCCCATTTTTTTACAATCATCCAAATAAACTTTGAACAGCCAAAATTATTGCATAATTGTATGACACACAGCTAAGATTATTGTTGGGCTATTATTACTACAGTGGCATTAATAATATAATTCGTAGTTTTGACTAGGTAACATTTTACAAGTATTAATTAGGTATAGATATCAAATGGAAAAAATGGTTCAGATCCATTTTATTTACTTATATTTAATAATGATTTGCACCTCTGTGGCCCACAAACCAACCAATAGGCCTAAAAAATGTCGCAGATGAAGAACATGACCCTTTCGATGCATACTCGTCCGCACGCCTATATGTCTGCACAATAAAATTTTGTTTTCTATAATATTATCATTACACTTTATATTATTGTTGACTTATTGGATAATCAGCATGACGCATAATCTGAATTTGGATAATACGATATTACAATATTTTTAGGCAAGGCCGTAACTGAAAACAAATTTTGGGGGGTTCAACTTTTTTTAATATAGATATACTGGATACTCGTTATTTTTATGTTAAAAATATAAAACCTGTTTATCCTTGTTATTAAAAACATAAATCGTCATTATAATATTCAATTCACATAATAGTTAATTATTTATATACATATGGAATTAAACTCATTATTAAAAAATACAAATTGTTCTAATATTAAAGTTACCTATTATTTAAGTTTTTCCACATAGAACATACAACGGTTGATTATTTTATATTAATAAAATAACTCTATCTTTTTGAAGAGTAAATTTATTTAGGGCGTCTTCTGGATCCACTTTAATACTTCTATAAACATTTAATAAGACTAAACCATTTAATCGGTTTTTTCTAGTAGCGTTTCTCAAAAATGTTTTCACCCGTTTCAGCGTTGAGAACGTTTACATTAGTACAATCAGTAGTAAAATAAACATTAGAAAATAGTTTTATAATACAGTATTACAATTATTATCTCCTTAAATAATTTGGATTTTCTGTATTTGACATTCGTATATATAAGTTCCGATCATCTGTCACGATCATCTATAACTCTATTGTGCCTGATATACTTAACCGGCTAACCCCTTACCTATTAATCCTAATCTTTATTACGACGTTGAAATAAAATAAATTGATAAATTTTATCTTTTTTCAAATTACTGCTTTGGCGAAAATATAAAATTATTCTTAATACAATTATAGTCAATAAACTATATTTACTATTAAAATATATCTACTTTTAAACATTTTGGAGGAGGGGGTCCGGACCTCTGGACCTCTCTTCAGTTACGGCCTTGGTTTTAGGTGTGTATTCTAAAATTGGTTTTCGGTCTAACGATTGAAAATGAATGATTAAAATTTAATACTCTGTCAGAGGTAAATTTAACTCGAAAGGTAGAACATGCAGACAAGAACTCATACTATACCCATGTAGCATATGTACAAGATGCATTTTGCAATGGTTATTGAAATCACCTGTATTAATTTACGGTAATCTTTGTTTGATAAGTTAATTTAAATCATGTACCTATTAAATTGAAGTTTGATTTTAATATAATTAGATTTAGAACTCCTGAACCCCCACGAGTCCTCTCGGTGTGGCCCAGCACTCATATGTATGTGAAATTGAATTAAATAAAAATAAATAGTTATATTTTTTTTTTTTGTTGTGTATAGTGCGCGCACTCCGGCACTCGTCTCAATTTGCTCGGTTTTTTTTTTCCTAACGCCATATGTTATTGCGGAAAGATCGAAAAACCCTTCGAATCCGCGCAACCACTATTTATAAACAATAATATTAGAACCGCGGAAAAAGTTTTAATGCGTACCACGCATTATAAAATATATACGAATGCACTACAAGAACACAAAATATAAAACAATAGTGAATTTTTTTTTTCTTTAATCTTTTGCAGTGGTCCAAGGCACCATAGTGGGCGTGTCTTACGACGGCGACGTGTCGCGCGTGCGCGTGATGCCCACCAAGGCTTACCGTTTGCCGCCCGAAGAGGACGACCGGGTGGTGGTGCAAGTGTCGCCGCCGCAGCAGCAGCAGCAGCAAGAGGACGAGGCGGGACGGCCGCGACGCGACGACCGGCCGATGACCATAACGTTCGGCCGGGGTTGCAGGCCTGCCGCCGGGCCCGGCGAGTTCGTGTTCATGGCCCGAGCCAAGTTCGACGAGCTGGCCCTGCGATGTGCGCCCAGGCTGGAGGAGTGGCGACAGGCCGTCAAGGCGGACAAAGCTCCCGGTTGCATTCTCGCCGGTTGACAGTCGAAAACGCATCAAATCATTATAAATATAATACACGTCTAGGATAAGATAGATACCGTACGGACGTGATGTATAATATTATATACTTTACGTTTTACGCGTATATAGTACCGAAGTAGGAACTGTTATATATATATATTAGATATCTACTATATACAGGGTTACCAGAACCGTTGTTGAATTACGTTTTTTTTTTTTTCTTCAAAAAGTCATGTTATAATAATATTTTATTTTGTATAATAATATTTGTAATAATAGCAATTTTAGATTTATACAGCCATATAAAGGTAATGCATGCGCATTATGCTTTAGAGTAAACGCTTGAACAAAGTTCGCTAATTGCAACGGATATACGCAACACCTATTAGGTGTATATTATAATGATAATCGTTCTGTAAACGAGAAGTCGAATATATATATATATACTCGTGGATGTCATATATAGGTAATATAATTGATGTTTGGCCAAAGAGGCTCATCAGGAAGAGAGGAGGAGGAGGAGGACGCAAGGCTCGCGTGTTTATATTATATTATTATAGGTACTTTCCTCATTGACGTAGAAGAAAGGTTCTGTGGCTGTGATCTGAAACTTTTTACGTAAATATTTAAAAACAAATTAAAAAAAAAAAATTTTAACAAAACACAATGGACGTGCGTATGCTGTATATTAACAATATAAATAGGTACTTAATTATATATTTGGAAATTCAACGTCAAGTCGTCCGTGTGCGTATGTGAGAGTGCTGTGCTATAATAGAAAATGTTTAATCATTTATTTTTGACTATTATAGTAGGTAAATAATTTAGCTCTTGCACTGCTTTCTATAGAGAATATTATATAATAAATACGGACGATATACCTAAACATAACGTTGTTGATATAATTTAAAGACTTTAACGCACGCCAGTCGCGGCGTCGACGAGACGATCAAAATATATACGAACGAATTTTCCATGCATATATTTTACAGAGTTCTAACTATTTGTTCACTAAAAATAAAATAAAAAATCGCGAGATTTACAGACTTGTTTTCCCCCGTGTCTCTTATTTCATGCGGCTATCGCGTTTATTATACTATATTTTTATTCAATTATTACTGTAGCATTTGAACCAAAAGGTACTTTTTAGTCCCTTCTCTGTTACGTGTATGCAATGCTATAATGCACGCGTGGTATATATGAATTTTATATATCGTTCACATGTGAATCTATGTGCCAAACCTTAAATAAAAAAAAATTAAGAAATTTTTTTTTTATACAAGTAATATCATTATTGGTTCGTAATTATATTATACATATTAGGTATAATAATATTATATCAAACGGTTTATTCGATTTTTTTTATATTTTACTTTATTTATGTGCGCATTAAAAACAACAAATCTTTATTATAATTCTATTATTTCTAACGAGCTTCATATTATGCATTTCGTAATGCAATATTAACTTAACGTGTTTGTTAGGATTATTATTTTAATCACTTTGTTATGTTTTTAATAATTGTAAAATCTCATATTTTGTGTAAATTATTTTTGTTTTGTGTGTGAAATAATATTGTAACTATCATTATACGATATATGATTATGATCTCAACTTTTTAAAACGATATATTAATAATAGCGAACAAAAATTGTAATTAATTCGACTAATATTGAAAATATATTTGTGTTATCGGTTAAAACGGACATACATTTTTTTTCCCTAACCCGTACTACGAGTTATAACAGGTACGTATATAAAATAATTTAGCAATACACACAGTTTTCCAATCGAATAGCGTTATGACAAAGTGCAGTATAAAAAATAACATTAAAATGCGTATTATATAATATTATATATATATATATATAGTATGAAATATGCAGTCGTGCCGGACAATGGCCAGTCGAGAGCGAAAAGTAGCGCGTTGTGGGTTAAGAGTGCCTGTGTGTGTGTGTGTGTGTATACGATGAACGAAAAAAATAAAGGTACGAATTGTGAAAACCGGCCGTAAATCAGAGGAGCCCCTGCGCAAGATGCCCTCCGGAGCACGAGGACGACGAGGTATGCCGGTCTCATTAAGGTCCGATTTTATTTAGAACACGCGCCGCGGCGATGTCTCGCGCGCGCTCCCGGGACGTCCTCTAATTAGCGGCGGCGCGCGTTCGTTTCGACATTCCCCGCGCTCGCGACGAACTCGTTTGTCTGCCGCCGCCGCCGCCGCCGCCGCCGCCGCCGCCGCTGCACCACCGAAAGACGCCGCGTCATCGGATTTACCCCGTGCGGCGGTGGTGGTGGTGCGGGTCGCCGCCGCCGCCGCCCGACCGCCATGCGACTTCACTGGCCGAGTGTTTATTTTTATTTTTTTCTTATTCAAACGTTTCCTCCAATATTTTAAAATTCAGTTCCCCGCCCGCCGCCGATCGCGCGGAGATACGATCATCTCTTTGGCCGTCTGCTTCGCCGCGGCCGATCCGCGATTTCCATCTCGTGCCGGTCGAAAAACTGGATTTTCTCGTCGATTTTTGCGTTTTATTTTATTTCAACGACCGTACAGGCTCTACTGCGGCACCGCGCCGCCGTTTGTTGTAAATTATAATATTGTTATTATTATTATTGTTGTTGTTGTTGTTGTTGTTGTTGTCGTAACGAGCGCTGCGGCACTCCGTAAAAAACACCAAAAATGAACAAAATATTCGACGTTTTTAAATATATTAATTTATTAGGGAAGAAAATCGCCATTGTAACGATCTTCATCTAGAGAATCGCCGTCGTGATAGATTACAAAATGTATTTATTAGAAAACAAATGTTATACGGTTACATCATAACCTATCCATTATTATCACGTAAGTATGGCCAATTATGGTAAACTAATTGTGTGTTACCTATTTTTTCGAAAAATAATCGGTCGTAGTTATAGTGCTGTTTTGTACATAATCGGAGTAATAAGATGTCTTAACAAAATTAGCAGTATTTTTTTAACACCGTCGTAGGTACTTATCGGGTGTATTTTATCGCTGTTTACCAAAAAAAAAAAAAAAAGTGTACGCACCCGATCAATAGAAAAATACACTTCCGAAATATATCTATATATATACTATAAAATACAATTTCTTCTCGTCGTCTACAGCTTGATCTACACTTTCGTCCTCACATCGCACGACTACAAATCAAATTTATTATTTATAAAGTATATGGTTAGCAATATTGTTGTAGAGGCGAATAAAAAAACCAATTTTCGTTTCAAAATAATATCGTTACGCATCCGAATTATTGTCGTAACTGCGATATCGTGTTCTATAAATGACCAAAATTACTATACATAAGATATAAAACCAACCAAATACATTTCTGGTAATCGTTTTATCCGGAATACCGTTATATACGACATCGTAATAATCAGCGAATTCGACTGTAATAAGTGGGGCCTGGAACTCGATGACCTAAAAATATATAAAATGACATTAAAAATGTATATTTTATTTTTTTACACTTGAAAAAAAATTATAGATAATACTTTTTAGTGAAGTTTCTAAACCAGAGGTTCCCAAACTTTTTATTGTGCGACCCATTTTGGAATTTTTTTAAAATATGGCGACCCACAATATCAATGAATGACCTTTTTTTTTACCATACAACACAAAAAGGATGATTATATGTTTGTATTATTTAAAAATATAACGTGACCCACCAAAAGTATAACCGCGACCCACAGTTTGGGAACCTATACTCTAAACAATAGACCTATCGAACTAAAAATGGCGTCCACCACAAATTGTAAATAAATGTTTAATTAAATAAATGTTAAAATAAATTTAAAACAGAGATACGAAAAATGCAATTATGCGCCTACCTGTCTAGACGTCTATAGTGACTACTATACAGTCTATACATGTCTACAACCTTCATTTTCCAAATAATTAATACAAAAATGGAATATTTGTACAAATAACCGAAAGCTTTACGCGATATATTGTCAATGATAATAATTTATCATGTTACTTTTGTCGAATATTCAGTTTTATCAAAATAATATGTTACAATAAAGTATAACTTTCAACAAGAACAAATATGTGTATCATAAATAGAAAAACAAATAAAATGCACTAAAAATACTAAAACAAAAAAAAATGACTGTATAGACATAAGGAAAAATTTTCTCTGAAAATGCAAAATAAAAGTTGTGTCATTATAGATTCTATATTCATCCGTATGAATCAAATTTCCGTAGAGACGAAAATGGAAATGCATCAAATCCCGGGTCCTAGTAACGAGTAACATCATCATCATATAGACAACGTCCCGATATGCATGTATAAGGCATGTTATATTATATACATACATTCAATTATTACAACTGATCAGGTACAGGTATACGCTTGGGACAAGTATATAATATACCAAGGTAGGTACACAAAACTGTCGTCTGCGAAATAATATTTATGTAGGTAGGTATACCTACTGCTGCCGTGCAGGCGTTGCGCCCACGACGTTCCGTGCGGTTTTTATTTCTAATTTTTTTTTTCTTCGTTTCCACCGTTTCCGACGTTTCCGCGGTGACGACGTGATACACCGCAATCGTATACGGATTTATATTTATTTATTATATAATAATATTATCGTACATTATACTGTTGCTGCTGCTGCATCGGCGGTCAGACTCCGTCTAATATATATTATAATGATAATATTATGCGCATAAATGTATATATACGTGTACTACAGCCAAACAGACATTTACGTACTGTATAATTTTGCGTACACGCAAATGAGAACATTTTCGTGTGGGTTTGCGCGTATGGGATTTTTATTTATTGTTATTATTATAATGCTACAGGTACACTCGCCGCCATAATAATATACCGCACGGCACGTTAACCGCGACATCGTCGTCGTCGTCGATATATTGTGTACAATTATTATTACAGTTTGGGTAATAATATTATAATAATTATTAACATTATCGAACGCACGAGTAGTGGTGTAAATGCAACGATAATAAAATATAAATCGAGGCCTGGTTTAGCGCGGTGATTGGCCGCAAGTCGTTGGCTAATGTGCGCTGCGGTCGAACGTCGCTAGCTTTCCCGGATGGGTGACTACCCGGGTTTTTGGCGACGAATCCTAGCCCCACATCAACAATGCCCTGAGAAAACCAAAAAATATTCTTAAAAATTTAAAACAATGCACATATAAAATGTCCTTATTTTTTTTTTTATTTTTAACAAGTTTTGAACCAAAACTTTTCTTTAATTGAATTTATTGAAAATGTTTTCAGTACTGCGCATAGTTTTAAATCTTCTACGTGGACTTTTACTCTAAAAAAAGAAATAATTCTCATTTAATTTTCCGCCGCCACTTGTAATCTTGATTTTTAAATCGTACATGGATCCGTTCGAATAGTTTCCATTAAGCGAAATCCTTGTTAGTAGGTAGGTGTATACGTTACAAAATTACTTTTAAATCAAAAATTTAAAAAAAACCGGAGTTTTGTATTAAATGCTCTAAAAACCCAAAAATGAAAAATAAAAACTTCTTATTATGATTCAAAAATACATGACACATGTGTATATGTTTAAGACGACCATCACATATCTAGTTTTAGAAAACAATGCAAAGTTTATCGAAATCCCAGCCCTACTTAAAACTTATAATATATATATATACACTACATAGGTATACTGTATATAACAAAAGTGTTTGAGAATCAAGTCAGCCAAATATTGTTTTTTTTTCGCTTTTCCACATTATAATACGACGTTAATATATTCTTGTAGTATATATTATAATATATTGTATACGTATATATATATTGTATAGCGGTACCTGTTAAATATGCACGACAGCTGTTCGCAGTGGATGGATATCGTTCGTGTTTAATGAAATCGCTATTATCTTTTATACTTTTTTTTTTTTTATTCTTCACTTAAGTGTAAATAATAATTTGAAATCCTATACAACTACGCTGTGAAAAAAAAAATAAAACGGGCATAAAAAGACTACGGGGTGGCCACCATAGGAATACTATACGGCCATAATTTATATTAGGTACATGCAGTATTATAGGTATATATTATATTATAATCTTTGGTCGTTGGCATTTAAATTTTTACCAGATAACAACGCGGTATATAGGTATATTTAATGTATATTATAATATTCCACATAATATTTATTAAATACTTATTTTACATAATATCCGCGACGGACGGAAACATAAAATAAATTGTCGTTTCGTTTTTCGAAAAACACCCGTTGAGTTACGTTTGTACAACATTTTTCCACAGTTGCACTTTTATAGAACGGTTTGCACACCGGAACTGATTTTCAATAACCATCGTATTTGTTGTGATAGCAATAGAGCTCATAAATGTATACGGAAATCGGCTAAAACATTATAAACCGCCGTTATTTATAAACCATATATACTTTTACACGGTACAGTTAAATTTTATTTCCATTATTTTTATATCGTATTATCAAATCATATATTTAACGGGCGCGTTCCGGTATAATTAATTCAATGATTATTTTCACAACAATAATTATACTTTAAAAAAAAAAAAAAAAAATACAGATTCTCGATGATTCGAACCTCGAGGGGAATAAAAGTAAATTCGACTTGTGTATTTTTCGAGTTACATACCGTCTCAAACACGACTTAAAAACACTTCAAGGGGGCAAGAAGAAAATTCGAGTTGTCGCTCTGTTCGATAGTCATCGATACTCGACTGTATTTTATGCTTTGACCGTGACCATCATTCTGATATCGATCGTCGCCTCACAGCCAAATGGCCATAACATAATATCGGGTACGTAACCCACCTATACTCACAAGAGATATCTGCGGAAACTAATCTCGAAGCGTAATTGTTTTCATCGGACGAATAAACGAATACTATATAATGTTATTCATAGGCACATATAACGCACAACGATATTATACACAGAGACAAACTAATAAAACGGTATATTTGTAGTGCGCAAGCAATAATATTACAACGACGATAATATTAATGTCCGCCGCCCGCGGCAGCATACGACGCAAAACGTAATATTATAGCGCGCGTTCGTACGGCGTAATAAACGTCCGCCGTAGAAATTAACGACGGAACAAAAATCGTATAATATAATAAAATATTATAATATTATAAACCGCGCGGCTAGAATATATTATTATGTGTACCACCTATGCACGATGGTCATTCATTATATTTGTGTAAACGTATCCGCGCACGTGTCATAAAAAAAAAAAAAAAAAAGGCGCGGCGGGGCTGCAGTTATAAAATATATTTATTCGATATACGAAAAACACGACGACATAATATATTGCAAATAATATCCATAATAAATGCGCATCTCTGTGCGTGCGTGTGTGTGTGTGTGTGTGTGTGTGTGTGGACCCGGTTACCAATCTGGTGTAACACGCGTATAAAAATATTAGAATATTGCTCGGCGAACCTGCGACCGTGACATTTCGGCGTCGAAAATCGAGTTACGGACAATCCGAGTTGTAGAAAAAATTGTATGTACGCGGCATACGCCAAAACACATTGACACATTGAGTTGACTGAAAATTCGACTTAAAGACGTCGGAGTCATCGCTGTATAATAATTGTGTTTACCTAATTATAAGCGACACTATGATGAGATGACGGCGGCGACGATAGACCGGAGGCCGTGTCCAGCGGGTAGGCCTACCGTGGTTTTGAGCCCTTAAATATAGGTAACCGAAATATATGTTTGCATGTCATATTATACTGCAAATTATTTTTATAACCGGGCCTGTCCTGAATTTTGGTCACTGCGATAGACCGATGGTCGGCACGAGTTGTCTTTTCCCGTTCCGAACCATTTCAACCGTGGTTCAAGCGGAATCGTGTTTGAAAGGGACAGGAGGGGAGGTGCGGTATACGTGGTATCACACGATTTATGCGTGCGTGGTCGTACCGCTTTAAGTGTGATTAGAAAATATTTCCATCGCAAACGGCAGCGGACGACGGCGGCAAGTTGTTGTATAGACAAATGCGTTCTCAGATCATACACAAAAGCAGTAGCGAATATCGGGGGATAATTTGGGGTAATTAGTGGATCGCCCCCCTCCCTGGGATTTTCGTCACCACTATACATTAATACAATATTACAAGGGTGGCGTTTTATTAACAAAAACCAAAATTTACTTATTATTAATATTATGATTTTTTTTTTTTTAATTATAAAATGTGTTTATAATTATTTTGGCTCTTGATATCGTTATATTTATCCATATGTGGCTCGCAAACGTACTAATGTTAGTCACACCTAACTTGATAATTAAGAATTATTTATGTAGGTATTGTTTGCAGATTGTTGTCCCGATTTCGTTGAAGACTTGAAACCGAAATAAGAGAAGCTCGACGGATAACAGTATCTATTGAAGCAGTGTTGTTTATAAACCGTCGTAATTTTTTGCATGTGTTCAATAATAATACATAATTGTAACATTTTTAGAAATTAAAATTTGTATATATTTTTTCGAGCCGATTATAGTAGTAAATTCCCAAAAAAAGAATGGGCTGAACCTCGTCATTACCTTTGAAGATTAGAAATTTGCCCTTCCCCTCCCTCAGAACTTGTATATATCCGCCACTGCATAAAAGCGACATATTTATTGTGCAATATTATTATCATATCATTCCTATACCGTGAAAAATATCAAGTCTGCAATAGTATATACTACATAATAGATAGGTAGTCTCGGAAAAAACCTTCAAACTTGAGACTTTTGAGTTCGTAACGCGATCAACCTCGGAGATTATATTACAATAATAACATATAATATCATAACTGCAGTCGGGTACGTGCCAGTCGCAATAATGAGTATACTTATACAAGTTAGGTATTGTGCGACATAATCTCAGACTCGCGTTCTCCTATGCATAAAACATGATATAAAATTACTTTTATATTATAACAATATAATAATTATAGTATGGGCTAGGTACCGCACCGCACGTCGGCTCGAGCGATTAATTATCGCCATTTACGCCGCGAACGCGGGTTTGGCAGCGGTACGTAAACAATGCCCGTGAATAATAATAATAATAATAAAAAAAAATAATAACAATAATAGTAATATTAATAACACGTGCATCGTACCCTGCAGTTGTACAACTACACGACAGTACCTGCTAAACGTACATTATCGTGGTATAATATTATGGTAATTCCGTCGGCGTAATATATTATTATAATGTACAATAATATATTATATAGGTAGGTTCGCGACCAACGCTAAAAGCGATCGCGATAACTGCAACGCAGCAGCGTGTATACACAACTGTACATATTATTATCATATATACAGAATGATTTACCAAGCACGCTCACTCCCATTTTTAATTCATTAAATTTCTTCAAATTCTGATTTTTTGAATTCTTAAATATTATTAAGGTCAGTTTTTTCAAATAATTCTTGAATTTTTTTGTACTACTTAAGAAGTGTTCTGCAGCATCGATATAAACGTTTGTTTTCCACACGAGAACGCTCTTTTTTTTTATCGTGGATTTTTTAGCAGATAATTTTTTTAAACATTTTGTTGTATACACAATTCAAAATTTTAACGAGTAGTTTCTTAGTTGTTAAAATGTTTATGCTAAAGATAATAGTCCTTAAAAATAGTTTTACAAAAATATAAAATATAAGTATTATAGATCTGGTATTTATTATACTTGGACCGTTTTTAAAAATGATTAATGTAGATAGATAATAATTATTATTAAAACTGTCCAAATCACTATAGGCCTCAAATCTTCCAAACCAATATTATCATATCATGGACCTATGTAAATTATCTTTGGTACACAAAGTTAAACAACTCGAAAACTACTCGTTCAAATTTTGAATTAGACGCATCAACATTTTCAGAAAATTTATCCGTTAAACAACTTACAGTAGAAAAGGGGCGTTCTCGTTTGAAAAACAGAAGTTTGAATCTCCACAGGACACTCCCCTTAAACAGTACAAAAAAATCTCAAGAGTTTGAAAATAAAGTCTTTAAGTACCCGTATTTAAAGATCCTAAAAGTCGTGTTTCGAATAAATTCGTCGTTAAAGGATTTAAAAATTGGGGTGAGCGCGCTTGGTTAATCGTCCCGTATGTCGGTGCGCCGATAAATGGATTTTGTTATATATATATATATGCGCGGACGACGAACTGTGCTCGGGGGAGGGAAGGACGCGTGACGGGAAGAACAGGAGGTGTTGGAGGAGAAAGAGCGACGACACATCCGCGGAGACGGAGCTGTACTCCATTATATACGTATAGGTAGGTCATATATATATACACGTATAATACACACACGCATATATATTATTATGACTAAAAGAAATAACGCGGATAGGCGACCACGTCGACGAGGTGTGGTCGGCCACTATAAAATTAACTACTTAACCAGAACCCGCGCGCTGCAGCAGGTATTGTGAGTGTGTTTATGTACGTGTTACGTGGGCATAGTATATATATATATATATATATACGCGGGTGTAACACTCTCGGCGGTAGTCGTCGGCGGCCGCGGTCAGCGGAAGGTGTGTCCGGTCGAGGTCGAGTGTGTTTGGACGACGGCGACAACGTCCACGCCGCCGCGGAGAGATCTGCCGGCGGTCGTGGTCGTGTTGCCGCGCGCGCGTACTCCTTTGACGAGTCGACTTTGTCAACGCCCGGAGAGCCCGCAAGACGTGCGAACGATTTTTGCGTAATATTGTTTTATGCGTGCCGTTGTGAAAACGCGTTTATATGTACGCGGGGCTGAGACGGAGACGGAGTGCGCGTGTGCGTGTGAGAGAGAGAGAGTGAGAGAGAGACAAACGGACGGACGGACGGTGCGGTCTGTGTGCGAGAAAAAGTCTAAAAAAAAAAACAATCGCGCAATAAAAAAAAAAGCGGGCGGCAGGTACCGCGACGACGTGTCCGGGCGGAATGGCAATTATATACGCGTGTCGTGCACGCCGCAGACAAGCTAAAACGAACACCTGCTTTTAAAGGTCTCTCCTGGAAACACGTCGTACCGCGGCGATTGTTACGATATTACAATGTGGCACTCGCTGCAGAGACCAAGTGTGTGCGTACTACAGTATTGTGCACTCTAGTACTTTTGTAACACTTTAATGGCGCGATGCCGACATAATTGTAAACGCGTTATCGGATACAAGAACGATATGCTCGGCATTATGTTTAACCAACTACGAGGAATTTTTTTTTTTTTTTTTTTTGAGGGGGGGGGGGGGAAGAGGGTAACGCATTCCGAACGAAAACAATATTTTTTTAATTATTGTTCCTCGATTAATTATGTCCTTTCGTCCAATCGAGTCCCGTGGACCGACATTTTATCGTCAAAATATTATAGAACTTATTAATATCAAGAATACGATTAGGTATCAAGAATTCGTTATATTTTTTCTCTTAAACGATGCGACCGGTGTTTAACTCTTCAGTTTTTTAACCAAACATTAATTTTACGATATGAATAATAATTGAGAATGGGAAAAAAAAATTATTACTCAATATATACTCACGTCATATATGAATATATATATATATATATACATACGATTTATGGAAAACACGACATTTGCTTTGCAAGTATAAAAATGTATTACTATTTTTTTTTTTTTTTACTAACGATAATACCGAGCCAGCACATCGTTATGAATAAATCCGTTAATGTGTGGATAATCCTACAAGTTCGTCTACGGGATTCGGATAATTGAGGTGTTTGGATTTGTTTGTAGCGTTGATCTCCGAAAAATATATCTTCATACACTTAAGGTGCATGTTATACAATATACTTATATATATATATATATATACATGTACTAGATGTATACATTTCAAAGGTGAATATTATGTTGTTTGATGGCGAAAAAAAATATATGAAAAATTTTACATCGCATGCGTATTATACGTGTGATTTTTATTATTTAAATATAGTAAAAATTATTTAGTCGAAATAATTATAATATTTCAACTAATATATTATTATGGTTGTGCTTTTATCTATCATAAAAGTTGTAATGTATATAATTATAAATTACAGTTGACGGAATGGAGTTGCTCTAACCACAAAGTTTTTCCCGTGTACACCATTTCTATGGTTTTTTTTTAATAAAAATTATATAATAAATAATTTAGTTTAGGATTTTCACAACAATAATATTTATCCTTATAGGTCGTAATATTATATTCTGTCTTCTTCAATAAATGGTAAAATCTTTTATTTATAGGTATCAAGCAGCAATTGATTAGAGGTGGCCAAATTACTACGATGTGTTTGTGATTATACATTTTTAACTACCTAGCGGCTAAAATTGTACTTTAAAAACAAATTAAAAAATTCTAATAATAAAATCTAATAAATAAATAAATATAGTAAAATGTCATTCTTAATCTTATATGATAATATCTAACATCAAACATAATATAGAAACAAAGCTTAAAAATGAAAATGTAAAAAAAATGCATACTTAAAATAATAACTGTCGTTTCATATCTTTTATTTAAAATTCTACATCGCATAAAAGTTTATATATTTCACGATTTTTTTAAACGTTGTTTAACTGATTAGATATAATATTATGTATCGCGAAAGACAAAAACTAGGTAGGTACGAGTAGAAAAATAATTGGATTGATCAAATTAATATCACTGTGCGGTTTAATACGTTTTATGAAATAAAAAAAATAATGAACCGCTATAATAGAGTTTCATTTATGTTTAAATTAACTATTATGTACTCATATCTTTATGAATATTGTCCAATTATAAATTTGATATTCAAGTAATAACTGTAAAATATTATATTAGTAGCAGTAGGCAGATTATTACATAGTTTATAATATTATCATAAATATATATATATATACTTTCTGCATTTTCAATTTTGTATATTATACAACCAAACATATTCCGAATAACACGGCAACACGATATTATTTTCTTTTTAATGCGTTATTCAAAATAAATGGCTCATCGCCCAGACGCCCCCCACATACCTAAACTATTTTTATTATTTATGACCCGATGTTATCAAGTCGATTTTGTATCATCAATGATTCCGCGTGATTAAGTTTATATATATAAATATATATGCAATGTATTATGTTCTGAAACTATAAAGCGTCTGATTTTGGTATCATGTCGGGAAAACGGCGGCGGCACGTCTTTACCAAGACGGTTTTCGATTTCTCACGTTATTTATTATTATTATTATTGTGTGAGTTTCAATTCATATTATATATTATTTTAATAGGCGTCCGATTGATATCTCGTAGCCCAATAATGAAAATCAATTTCGACCTTGATTGCGACCATTGCAGCGGTGTTGTGTGCTCTAATAATACGTCATAATATAATAATATAATATAGACACGCCGCAGCGTTTCGAGTTTAAAGTATCAAACGTGACTGTATAAGTTTTAGAATGCAAAATAATCATAAAAAAAATAATCATTCGGCAATGAGTCGACGCGTTACACAAAACGATTATTATTGTATGTGTTATTCTGCTATCGATATTTTTTATTTTAAATATATATATACACACAAGCGGTGTTATAGGTACGTATGGTATGAAATCATTACCTACTATTTTATAAAACAGTCTATTATAGAGATATATCCGTGAGGTAGATAATTCGATTTCGATCCAGTCGTCGTGACGCCAATGAAATAATATCGTTGTGATGTGTTAAGAATGCCGTACATTATAATATATTATAATTATATATTATTAATATATTTATATGCATATTATGTAAATATATAATATGCAGAAAGATTTTTTAAGCATGCTCACCTCCCTTTTTTTCTTTAATAATACATTTATTCAAATTCTGATTTTTAAAACTTTTTAGTATACCTAGAGACTATATTTTCAAATTCTTGTTTTTTTTTTTTTTTTTACTTCTTGTGGTGATACAAACTTTTATTTTTCAAATGAGAATCTTTTTTACTGCAAACTATTTAGCGGATGCTTTTTTTGAAAATGTTGATGTATTTAAATCAAATTTCTAATGAGTAGTTCCTGAGTTATTTAAATGTTTATAGTAAGGATAATAATTCTTAAAAATGGTTTTGCAAAAATTTAAAATAGATGTACATAAGATGCATATGTATTGGATCTATTATTTATTTTACAAATTGTTTATATTGATCCATCAATAGTAATTACTAACATTTCTATATAATTTAAACAATTATGTCTACTTAATCCATTACCATAGACATATTATCCTTAGTGCCCAAAGTTACATAACTTAAAAAATACTCTTTCGAATTTTAATTTATATACATCAAAACTCTCATTAAAAATAACTGCTGAATAATTTAAAGTGAAAAGAGGGAGGAGGTTCCCACTTGAAAAACAAAAGTTTGTGTTGTCACAAGATCATCCATAAGTGGTAAAAAAAAAATCTCAAGAATTCAAAAAAAATGGTCTTCAAACGTATTTAAAATTTTCAAAAATCAGAATTTGAATATGTGCATAACTTAAGCATAAAATAGAGTGAGCATGCTTAAAAAATCACCTTGTATATTTAAACAATAATATACGTTATACATAATAGACAAACATGCGGCAGCCGGCAAGTTTATGTGGAAATTAGAATATTTAGTGATTCTCATCTATATTCTACACCAAAAACTTACTTGTCTGTTCGAAACATTTACTCTAGTTTATAAAGATACCCACAGAGCCGTAGATTGAGATTGGTCTTGGCGTTTTTTTTTTTTTTTAATAAAAAATGTCCTATCGTTTACTTCTCTGTAAAGAAATTGAGTACGCAATTATTATTTAAATATTAATATTTACTAATGTATCAAGGTTTTTTTTGTATAAAATAATAAATATATTATAATATACTGGACAGTGAATAGATTCATAATTTTCAGTATAAGTTACACACCAATTCCCTTAACCCCGAAAAACATTAAATCACAAATCGTGTACCTACTGCAGTTTTTAAGATATATTTTTCATTTATCGCCGTTTTAAAAATAATACACATATATTTTTACTTATGTAGTATTTACACTATAGTATTATCATACCTGCCCGTACAAAAAACCACTCTCACTCATTGTGAGATTTTTTGAGCACTCACAATATTGAATATATTGATATCATATTATACAATCGGTATTTTTGGAGACGTTTTACTAGGCAATTATCTAAGCCTTCAACCTCGTAACACTATATTGTCTTAGTCGAGAAGAGCACGTAGATTTTATAATGTGTAAACAATTATGAATAATTATTTTAGTTGTTGTTAATGATTCCGTTTGTTATCACTTATCATATATATATATATAGTAAATACATAATATACATATATTATAATATGTATAGTATAGGGGACATATATACGCCGCTTATTTACGTTTTTCATTAGTAATTAGGTTCTTTCATAAAGTCAACTAATTGTACGGCTATTTAAATACCTGTTTAAAAAAGTTTTACCTTTTATGTGCCTAAATATATATATATATATATATATATACAATTATATATTCTTGACAAATATTTATTTTCGAGTGACCATCGTACCGAGTATTGTTTTTTCTAAGTGTATTTACCTCGTTCAACGAATAAAGAAGAGTTATAGTATCCACGTGGTAAATCAATGAGTTTATTTACAATATATATATATTATTTATTTTATATTCGTTAATAATTTGTGATGAATGATAATTTTAATTGTTAGCCAATACAATTTTCAAAAACGTTGGAAGAAATGAATGTCTATTTTAGCATATTATTATTATTAAGCTATCTTTTTGATTTGAAAGTGATATATTGATCATTCTGCGATAGAATATATATAAATATATAATGATTAAATACACAGGCATAAATAGAAGGGGGACTTGGAGGGTCCGGGTTACCCAAAACTGGACGTGAAAATAGAGAGGGCTATTTTGTTCTAAAAAATAATATTATAAGTATCTGATTATTCAAAAAAAAAATTAAATTTTGATAAATCACTTATCGAGTATGATTGAAGTTATAATTTCAACAGTTTATCAATACATTGGAATAGATAATTTCAATTTTTTCAAATATTATTACAGGTCACAATGACTGACTACACATATCAGTTCAGCTACGTTATTTTAGTATCATGAGACGTTTTAAAACATGATTAAGGTCGTCCGTGGATCAGACTCATTTTTTTCCATTATCTATGCTACATACAGCACATACTGAGAGAAATACATGCATATTTCTCACATATATTTATTTGTCCATATAAATGTTGCATAAACGGATGATATCGTAAATTAATTTGTCATTAAAGAACTGTGTATTTTATTAAAATAAAAATATTTGAGATTATATGTAATTTTATATAGGAGACTTAAGTCTTAATTTGAGCTATGATTATGATCATATTATTTATATAGGTATCTATACTATATATTATAGTGATCCAATAGTGTCCACCGCCAAGCTCCGCGCAGTGTTATTACTATTATTAGTCATAACAAAGCTATTGGAAATTTCTGATTTCGTTTAACCATGTTTTTTCTATAATTATTATTATCTACACTAATTTGTTGAACTTAATTTCTTTCGTTGCTAATGCCATGTATAATTATTATAAATGTAAAAAACAAGTTCCACTTTGACAATATAGTTTTTTTCCAAAAACGTTTGTTTCTGACACTCGATTCAATACGCATACACATACAAATCACAATATAGTATATACTTATCACTCACGTATCACATATATAATGTATACAATGTATATACAGTCTTGTAAAAATACTTTTGAAAAAGTATTAAGATACTAATACTAGTATTCGTACAAAAAAGTATTTAAAATACTTATACAAAAATGCATTTTACGAACTCTCACAAAGTATTTAAATACAAATACAAGTATTTTTTTTTTTTAATTGTAATCTGTTTAATATATATGTTTATAAGTTACTTATTGTGTTACTACTCAACATACATTTAAAAAATTTCATAAATACAGTAGAAATCATTATAACAAGCATCGCTTAGAACGAGATACTGCTTATAACAAGCAAAACGTTAGGTACCGGCACGAGGCCATATGATTGTATGTTAAAATGTATTTAATACGTCTACAACTATTTTTTTTTTTAAAGTATAGTTATTACCGAGTTATCGGCTATAACGAGTAAAATAAAACGAACTTGACTAACGACCTTCCGATTACTACGAACAGGTACCTGCAATATAAGAACTTTTGGCTATTACATATTTAGGTCGATTAATCATTGACATACATTATCTTTAATTGTGTAGATATGGATTACTTATTAATAATAAACATTATTCCTACAAATTCTGGCGTTTTCAAGTTAATAAAAATTACAAATAGCGTCAGTTGTGTGAAGACGTTCCACCATGTCGCGTCGTCAGTTTACGTTGGACGAAAAAATCGGAATAATCGGGCGGTTAGAAAATGGCGAGAAAAACAGCGTGATCGCAAAAGAATTTGACACTCCTTCGTCGTCAATTTCAACCATATGGAAGAATCGGGATCCGTTGAAAAATATGTTTCAAACCACATCACTTAAAGCAAAACGACTGCGTACTGCACAGCATAAGGATCTTGAAGAAGCTGTACTAGTATGGTTCAAACAACAACGGTTATTGAATGTGCCTATAATTTGTTCTATTTTGCAAGCAAAAACTGACCAACTGGCTGAAAAAATGAAAATAGAAAATTTCAAATGCTCTGCATCTTGAATTCAGCGTTTTCGACAACGGCACAATATTGGTTTCAACAAGCTCTCAGGTGAGTCATCTGCAGTTAATACTGATATCTGCTCTAATTGGTTGGCTAACGTTTGGCCATCCCTTCGAACAGGTTACTGTGATGATGAAATTTATAATGCAGATGAAGCAGGCCTTTTTTTCAAATTAACTCCCGATAAGACTCTTCGCTTCAAGAAGGAAAAATGCTGGGATGGAAAATTATCGAAAGACAGAATAACAATTTTAGTAGCAGCCAACATAACCGGAACTGATAAAAGAAAACTCCTTGTTATTGGAAAGTCGAAAAACCCTCGGTGTTTTAAAGGAGTTTCATCACTTCCAGTATTTTATGAAAATAACACCAAAGCTTGGATGACGTCAGCAATTTTTGAAAAAACTCTTAATTATTGGGATGATGAGTTACGCCTTAAGAAAAAAAAATTCTACTGTTGGTGGACAACTGTCCAGCATATTTATCATTGCATTTGAAATTTATTAAACTCATATTTTTGCTCGCCAACACCACTGCTGTACTTCAACCAATGGACCAGGGCGTTATTAGGAACATTAAAGCTCATTACCGGAATCAGTTAGTACTGAAAATGATTGAGGATATTGAGAATCATGTAGAATCAAAAACAACTGTTTTGGATGCCATAATAATGCTGGATAAATCTGGGTGTAACGTAACATCGACGGGGATTGCTAATTGCTTTTGGCATGCAGGTTTTTGTGACGTTTCGACGGATACAACACAGCTACAAGCAGACAGTGTATTGATTAATGACATCGATGAGGACTACGTACAAATTGATGACGACCTCATAACGTCAGAAATTGAAACGGATGAAGATACAGTTAACAATGTCATAGTCGGCCAACAAATTGAACTAGATAATGATACTGATATCGATGAGCTTGATGATGAGTTTAAAACTGTGTCGTCAATATCCAAAGTTCGTGCTGCATTGAGGACACTAGAAAAAATTTATTACACAAAATATGAAGGTACAGATGCTGAAAGAAAAGCGTTGTCTTTATTAGAAACATCGAACAACACTAAATGCACGAAGTAAAGTTCGATCAGAGATTATTTTAAGAAATTAAATTCAAGTGTTTTATAATTATGCTTAAGTAATATGTAGTCGTCGGTTTTATTTTTGTATTGCCCGCTTTTAATCGATTACAACAAATGCTCGATTTAACCGCATATAACGAGCTACCAGTTATAACGAGAAAAACTAGCTGGCCCTTGAAACTTGTTATAACTGATTTCTACTGTACCTTAATATGTCTGACGATTTAGAGGTGAAAATATGATTATATATTTCGTTCACATATTTTTCAACAAATATCGATATAATAAAAAAGCAAAACAATAAATAAAAAGTTGTATCAACTATTAATATGAAACTGTTTTAAAATTTTTGGATTTTCATTTTCTTTATAAAATTTCTTTACAGATTCCCTCTTCATTTCAACGAAAGCAATATTATTTTTATCAGTAATAACATTTTTATGAAAAATAATAAATAAATTGAACTTTATGGTATTTCAATATAAGTATTTAAATTTTTTTCAAAATACTTACAAAATTCTTAGGACAATTATATTTGAAATACCATAAAAATAAAGTATTTAAATACAAGTATTCAATACTTTATATGACCGTGTATGCGGTAAGTACTATATAGTAGGCATAAAATTCTCACGAGACTTGGGTTATATAATATAATAAGGAGTTTCTATAGAGGAGTTTTTTCTAGTACATAATATCATAGATACCGATATTGTTGCAAAAATTCTATACAGACTTTCGCGAAACGCTCCATCGGACGGTGCCGATACACATCTGTTCACGACTTTCGTTCACGGCAACCTACAACAGGTGAATGGCTATGATATACATATATATACATACATAATATATGGTTATTGCTGTGCTGACTCATCAACCGGTGTTTCCGTACGGTTTCGGTCTGTATACATTTATCTGTTTTATAAATATATTATAAATATATATACAGGGTGATTCAAAATTTATGTCACAACTGTTTTATCGTATAAAAACATTCATAATAGTGAAAAATGTGTCATACGAAAGCTTTTTGATTTAAAAACATCGATATTATGATTTTATAATTTTATAATTTTTTACATTATTTTAGGTGGGTTTTTAAGGGGTCAACTTTAGAAATTCAAATGGGGACTTAAACTTTTTTTAACAAACATAATGTGCAATACATTTTAGTGCACGAACAACATTAATCAATGCAAAACTCTGTGCTTAAGGGATCTGCACGCGATCCGGACGGGCCATCGCCTCTGTTTTACCTATATATGTTGATTTGATTTATCGGTAGCCATTATAATTCATATTGGCCGCTGCAGCTAGATATATATAATTTAATATATGTATTTACGATCGGAGAAATCATAGCACTGTTTAATAAACCATGTGCAAAGACGAGATAACGAGTGAAGAGGTATCGGAACCAGTTTCACGCCATTTAGGTTCGTCGATAACTGTATAGTGTATATATATATATATATATATATATATATATATATATATATATATATACGTGTCCTGGGCACTGCAGCTGACGGACGGAAAATAATAGGTAAGCATAGTAACTCATACCTAATGTACACGTTTTGTATATTATTCGTTTGGTAATGGCGGCTGCGATGAATGAAATCCGAAACTGACGTGTACTGTACATATGTACATATTTTAAATTTAGCCGAGCGATAATATTATATCAAATGTGGTAAAGTATAATGCATGAGTTACATCATTATCTCCTATATAGGTATCTACAATCTAGATTTAAATACTGAAATGACTTAAATATTAGGGATTTATGCCCGAATCAATAATAAAACATCTTAAAGCACCTTAATAAAATCAAACACTCGAAACCGCCATATAAGATATAACCCGAATGATTTTTTTTCGGCTATATGACATGACCAAAGATATATAAAAAAGCATATATTATGCACAAATTTTAATATTTGATAAATTTGAGAATATATTTTAAAGTCATCAAAGATCCACAATCGTAAAACTCTATATTTTTCTTCATTAAACAAAATGCATAAAACTCCTTTGTTCGTAATTGGTTTTGAAAAATGTATTGTCTCCATGACGGTATAGTCAAAGGCTTACAGCTTACGTTAAAGCTTACCAAGTACTTACTAACTTATAATGTTACAACACAAACTGTTTTACAGCTTTGACGCTCTTTCGTAATCAAAAAATTAATTTGTCTATAAGATTATTGTACATTTGGCGTTTCTGAACGACATAATAGTTCTAAATTTATACCTGCAAGAATAAATAAGTAAATAACCAAATAGGTAACTGGGATTTTAGCACTTTTATATGATACTATTTTCTTTTTTCTCATCTCTTGCTGACACTTATGTCTTCTATCGTTTTCTTCCAAAAACTCCAAAGTATTTTTTTATATTACAAATTTAAAACAAATAATAATTTCAAAGAGGAATGATTTTTAATAAATAGGTAAATTTGATGATACCCAAAAAAACGTCTTTCTTTTGGTGTATAATATTGACGTATTATCTGATCACTTTTTTAATTTTTTCTAGGTTTTAAACTAACTACTAAACACCCATCATATATAAGGACGCTACCCGCATTTGTTGTTTCCGTCTTATAAGTGCGTGTTACATTTACGGTTAGTTCTTAACGTATGATTATAGTTTCGTTTGGTAGTTTAAAAATTAGAGTAATCGACCTATTACGTAACTTATAATGGTAAGAATATATTATAATGATAATTATTTGTGTTCGCATGTCGTGGTTTTTTACAATAATTAAATTTTTACAGAGTTTTGCGTGTATTAAATAGCGCAGTTTAAAAATATACTCAAAACTCACTTAAAAACTGAATTATCGTAAAATACCAACACATAACACAGATACTGTTTTTGCCGTAAAGCACCATAATAGTTTAATTCACTCTCATTTTTAAACTAACTTAACGAAACGTAAATTGCTGTGTGTAAATTTGCCATATTACGCACTCGTTTATAAGACGGAGACGAACAATAATGCGTCCTATACCCGAATAATAACGAAAGTTTATACTCAAACGATCGTTTTAGATTATTTTTCATGTGTTTGAAGACCCGAATACATCTAGCACCTGAAACTCTAAACCCAAATAATTGATTCGGGTGCAATACCCCACAGATAAAATCAAAAATTAAATTATGTACAAAAATATTCATATATATATATATATATGTCACTCGTGCAGCCTAATATTATTTCGAGACTCTTCTCCTACAATCCCCTATATGGCCAGTTTATTGGACTGCAGCAGGTCCAGAGACTTGCGATCTGCTTTGTATATTTTGATTTCTCATTATGATATTATTGTTTATTATTTCCATGATTTTGTAATTTCCGAACTTAAGCACGCGCGGCTTGTCGACGACCATAATTATTGTAAACCGTAACGTGATTTTCGTATTTTTAATGCACTTGTATCTATACGTATGTAAATAATAGTGTAACATTGCTAAATCGTGTTTGTACGTTATAATATTATATTACTTTGCCGCATAATAATATTATAAATTATAATACATATATTTATGATTTCGCTGTCTATCTCTCTCTCTCGTCGTCAACGCCGCAAACCCGTCGTCGAGTCTTGTTTCTAGTTCTCTAAGTACCTACATAATATAAATTACACTTGTGCGCATACATATGTATATTATACATCGCATGACTATATACTACTGTATACTAGTATTCAAATAAGATTTTTAACGATCCGGGACACTTAATTTTAGTTTTTTTTCTTTTTTTTTTTTGCCATTTTGTTCCTTGTTGTTACAAAAATAAATATAATATGATCTTTAATCACGTGATCGCATTATACAGCAGCTTAATGTGTCTTATTTATATTACGTTGTTCGTACCTACATTCGGTATTTGTAGTTTTTGGAATCGCGGCGGTACATGCGTATTCGGATATTTTCTCATATCTCGCAAAAGTATAAACGATACAATATATATTATATATATTTACTAAAATCATATTGAGTATACCTAATACCCATTGTACCGTGTTTCGTTAAAATAATAATTCTGTAAGCCGCTAACGAATCGGTATTATACATGTTTACCGTTATAACATGACGCTACAAAAAACAATACCTAGGCATAATATGTGGTAATATAATAGTAGTTATAGATATAGTAACCGTCGAAGGCAGTTCCAGTTTCATACGATGCCGCGTATAGTATAATATAACTTCTTTTAACATTTGTCATCATCAGTGTATACCCTTTTAAAGGATTAAATATTGTTTTTCCCAGATAGCCCGTCTAGATAGCCTTCTCACCCGGCGTTAGTGAATGTCCCCTTGCCGATTCAGTGAGATGTTTTCATTTATTCCCAGTATTCGCGCACATTAGCCACTTTAGCCTTTTTAATGTCTTAATGCTCATAATATAATATTACTATATTGTTCTCGCATTCTATTGCGATTATATTATATATATATATATGAGTTTTCTCTCGGTTTTATACCCATTATTTATTATTATTTTTTTTTTCGTTTTATGGTTTACTTTCTTTACCGTTTTTCGATGTTTCTGTCATATCCATTATCTCGGTTATTGCGTAGGTATATTTATAAACACGCGGCACTCGATTTCCTTTCACAACACACCTTTTTCCACAAATTATATCGACATCGCAAGCACGGAAAAGTCCAGAACCATTACCACGCCCATTATCCGCAGTCGCATAATGTAATAAACTATAGATAACATCGTTGTTTGCCATTCGTGGTCTGTAGTGCATGGTTTTATCTAAAATATAATATTTCTTCGTTTAACCAAGTGTGTCAATATCCGACTATATAATATATATATGTTGGTTGTAATTCAATGCACATGTGATTGTGTTTATAATAATTTTTTTAATCTAAATAATTTTGAAAATGATTTTATACCTTAAAAAATCACATTTATTAAAAGCACATATCACTGACTATATAGTTGCAGTGTTAAGTATTATCCAGATAAATAATTATATTTTATTATTATAATCAACAAATAAATAACTATGAAAATTTTTACATGGTGTTCGATAAATCCTCGTGTCGTCTTAACTTATTTCTATAGATAAATAATTTCGAGAAAATATTTTTTTTTTAATATAGAATACGAAAGAGAAAAGTGAAACTTAAGTTCACTTATCTTTAAGCTGCATAATAAAATATGAAATAGGTAGTAATAATTGATCATGTGATTTTTTAACGTAACTATAACCTACTTATAATATATCTTTAGCTATGACTTTTGCTGTACATTTTTTATACATTGTTGAGTTCGCGAATAATAACGTATCATTGTAATAACAATATGCATTGTATATTTGTAATTTGTATTTCAATCCATGTCGACACAATATTATAATGTGCATAGCGCATACAAGAACCTGCAGATACGTAGTAGTTAATTTTGTTGTGTTTTTTTTTTCCGAGCTAGCTGTTCCAAAAACTATGTATAAAAATATTAATTCTCATCTTCGTAAATATTCTCATAAATACATTTATGATGATCAAACAATAATTGTGAAATTAAATGGATAAAATCCCCAAATATATATAGTTTGTTGAAACTGTTGATTCCAATACCTAGTCGGTATTGTCATTGTTATAATAGTTTCAACTGTGAATGCAAATTTATTGGGTATAGGTCATACAAATCAATGCTACAGTTACGTTATTAATATTTGCATAAAAAAATTACACGAACAAATAAAACAAATGTATGCCTATAGTTTAACAACAATAATAGTAGGTATATATTAAGACATAAAAATTAACTATACGTTTTATGTTGAACGTATAAAATATAATAATATATCGCGATTAACGATAATAGATCTAGATTTTTAGCAGCTGCTATATGATATAAGACAGTAAAACCTGATGTCTAATCATCTCACTGCTCTGCTGTCAAGGAGGAATTTAATCATCTGTACGATGGTTGATCGGCAAGTTATAATTATTATTCCTTCATAGTGTTACTAGTTCATTAGTTTTTCAATCAACCCCGTTCATAAACTATATACCTACATAGTATATAATTCTACATTTTTGTTACGAATACCTACTATACATGAATTTAGGTATTATCCGTGTGCGCAAATTAAATTTATATAATTACGTAAATAAGGTAGACTAATCGCCTGAATTATGTCAAGTCCAAAAATTCAAAATGTAGTACTTAGTTTTAAGTATAAGTTATTTTTAGAAAATATTATGGGGGTGGAGGTGCTCCTCAAAATTTTTTTTTAGATATTTGAACTTATGTGTATTATGTAAACGTTGCTAATACTTTTTAGGTAGTTGTTAAATCAAAAAGTAGATATAGTATTTATTCAATTCTATCTTGCTGGAATTAAATATATTATTTTATTAATTCTGTGGCCGCCGAGGTATCAACCTGCAGTGGAACTGACACCTAAAAATTATAAGTTGTTAACTTATATCTATCGTAATTGTTAAAAGTATAAAAGCCACTTTATAGGCAATCTGCACCATATTATAAGGCAACATTTATATGGCGCTAATATTTTGCATATAAATTTAAATGTTATTCAAATTTTCTATCCAATAGTGATGCTGAGTGGTGACAGTGACCACAAAAAAAAATTGAGACTATTACGTGGTTGGTCTTGTTTCTAATAAATACAGAACGCAGCATCTGTGTATCCAAATTTTATTCAATTACGCTTACACTTACAGAACCTCTTCCAGCTCTAGGCATCGAGATATTGAGTCAGTGGGTACGTGGCATATTGCAACCAATTCACCTTACCAATCGTACCAATTGCTCGGAATCATCACACATAAAATAGAAATGTGAATTTACAAAATAGTAGATAAAGAAGAAAACACGTCGTCGGCCAACTAAGGTTTTTGGTAGAGTCAATCAATGTCCTTGTTGAGAACCAAGGTGAGATTTAAATTCTGTACGTTTAACTATATATAATATCAAAACTTTAGCTTACGATAAGTTATAGTAAGTCGTCTTTTATTATGCTAACTACTCGTATATATATTATTTCTGTATAAAAAATTAACTGATTTTTAAAAGAACCTATTTTTAAAAATAAGATAAACTTTACAGCTTGTGTGATACATATAGATTAGGTTGGTATTTGATTGTTTAAAAAAACCGCCCACAATTAAAATATTTAGGTTTTTCTAAAAAAAAACTAAAAAACAAATTCAAAGAATGGGTAGTCCCTTAAGTAGTACATTGAAAACAAATGATTGTTAAAAAAAAATGCTGGCGTGCTGCATTAGTTTTGTTTATTACAGGTGGTTCATAAAATAAATTTTAACTGTCTAATATTAAAAAGAAACCCAACGATTTTTTTTCTCAAATAATATAAAATAAATTAAATGTTTAACGGAATGGGTTAGATTAGAATCCTTTGAACACAAAGACTCTTCACAAGAATACAATTTAAATTCATCAATTTTATAAAAAAAAAAACAGATATTTGCATACCTGTAATTATTACATTAAAACATTGGCGTTTCGAAAATAAATTTCTAATCAATATGATTTCAGCATTACGAGTATCTATAACCTGTATGTACTGCAGATACTTGCATCAATATTGTTATGTAGTTTTAAATGATTCTTACTTATATAGAAGATAATAATATAATTTGGACAAGGATGAATAATAAATCGATCGACCTAAAATCAATTTGCAGCTGGTGACCACACGAGACTTTAATGTCAAAAGCGCGCGCGTGTGCAAAAAAAAATTAAAAAATAGTAATAATACAGTTAAAGCGCATCTTACTTATAATACACGTCATGATGACGACCAGAAGTTGTCTTGTACATAATAATTATCGTACTAATTTTGTATATTATACTCGACTTGTATGTCCAGTGCACGAACACGTGTGCGGCGTGCATATCATATCATCATATTATGTAATAAGTGAAGTCGATTACCTACGCGTAAATTAACCGCAAAAGTGCCAAACAACTATACAGCCGCCGGCGGCCTATAGTGCGCTTGGTAGGTAAGTATAAACGATTATAATATTATTACAGTAGGTACACGGGTGTGTCCAAACAGTTATGAAAATATGAATTTTTCATTTCACGTTATTATTTATTATTTTTTTTTTTATTTTAACAGGTATTACAATTTTACAATTATTAAGTTACGATGTACCTACGTTTGGAAATGAATAGGCAATAGTAGGTATACAACATTTACAATTTAAAAGAATACATAATGATGATTAAAAACACTTTTAGGAAATTCCTACAAAAAGTGGGTTCGTATTGGCATTTGACATGAGACGCCTCATTGGATAGTTGATGGTGCAGGTTTGAATTTTAGAATGGAGCGTGTGATCTGGTGTGTCTTTAAGGAACTTTAAAGTTCAATATAAAGATCATGTCATATGCAATCAACTACCGAGTTAAGGTTAAGGAAATCTGTAGTTATAAGTGCAGGTGGAACATTTAATAAAAAATCTGTCAATCTCGGTAGAAATCACAGCCGGGTCGAGTCCCCTTAAAAGAAAAACTATATATAAACAAAACTAATGCGATATTATAAATTGCTGTTTTCACGAAAATGTACGCCGTAGCCAGTGGATCGCATTAAAAACTATCACAGTCCGTGGGTTAGACATCCCTGAATTAAAATCTAACAAAACAAAATATTATATAGTTCACGCGTTACGTACGTAAATATAATAATACCAATTATAGTGAATAGCGATGTATATGTTACGGGTAATGTTAACATTTGGATAATGTGTAATTAACCAAATTTTAACATTACCAACGATATATATTGTTAATATCTTGGATAATTTCTTGGAGTCGCTAATGATGTAACATTAAATTGAGTATTTTATTTTATAAATTGGTTTTTGATATATAGAATTAAAATGTTATTTATTACTGTATGGCGTACTTCCAAAACATTTCGAATTGCACAAAATACTAGAAGACTAACGTTTGCATCTATTTGCGTCACATTTTCCCTTACATAAGCACCTTTGTACCCTTGACCACCGCCATCAGTACTTTCAACATTATCCGGATAGTGTTGATGTTTTATGTTTATAATCCAATCATTGCACATTGGCCAAAATGCATGGCTAATGTGGACATTATCCCCAAATGTTAACATTGCCCGTAACATATATTATTATTATGCATGGGTGTGAATATTTTTAAAAAAGAAAAGTTCACCCCCCCACCCCCCACACCCCCGATGTGCTAGCTATTATCATCGTCATCATACACGCGGAGGAAGCGGCGTGCTCGCGCGCGATCTCCTATCTACACACACGCCGTAATAATAATATAATATTTAAACGGCCGAGCCAGTGTGACTGATGGCCGCCGTTTGTGGACACACACACACACACACACACACACTCTTTAGTCCGTCGTATCCCGTTTCACCGGTAACGTACCCGCCGGGCCGCCGCCGCGCGTATGAAACCGGTCCCCTCAGCGCCCCGGACACGGCGGAGACGGAGACGACGATGATGGCCCGTTCGGGTGGCCGACGGCCATAATAATAATAATAATATTCTACTACGGCGTGCGTGTGCGTGAGCAGTGATTGACGGCCATCGATTATATACCTTTACACCGCATTGCGACTTGCCTACGTATTATATTATTATTAAAATACATGTAATAATATTATACTTATACCCATACCGATATTATGCACACCGTTCCGGGATCGATACACATATTATTATAAGCCTCGAGTTCCAAAATAAACATTTTCGGATTCTCACGTAATATTATGTGTGTGTGTGTGTGTGCGCGGATGATTTACAACAATAAAAATATATAAACGTTCATAATCAAATTAAAAATAATAACCCCCACCCCACCACGAGTTCACGCGACACTCGGAAGCTCATATACAGATTGTAGGGGGGGGGGGTTTGGGGATACAACCCTCCACTGAAATGTTTTCGATAAAAAATGTTTCGTAATACTGCGATATAGATATTATTATTATCCATTTACATAATAATATAGGCCTTCGAGATTTTTATGAAGATCGATGTCAATCAGTTTTATGCGATAGCGCGTTAACTGCGACAGATTAACGATATTTTGTCTGTTAACGATAAATGTGCTTAATTTTTTTTTACTTTTACGAGCTTCTCGTCAATGACCGGACCGTAAATCAATATTAACGCGCGAATCAATAATATTTATTTTATTAATAATTTATAGTCGCCGCCGATATCGCATAACAAAATAATTATGCGGGAATACGCGCGTGGACGCGTACGCTGCGTATAATATCGTCGTTTATCATATTTTCGTGTTACAGCGTAATATTAAAAATATGGTTGCCCCGCTTGCGATCGCTTGTTGTGAAATTATTATTATTATATTTTCGGAAAACCGCCGAAATTCGATATAATGTAATATATTATCTCATGCCGGAATCTATGTAGCTAATGTAATAAGGTATTTTTTTTTTGTCTTGAGCGTGACGCATTATTACCGTACGGGCATCGTATTGTATTAATGTATAATCCGCGTCGGATTATCATATTATATAACGTTAATGTCGTAAATAATTGTAATCCCGGACACCGCCGTCGAGTAATTAAAAATGATAAAAAAAAATATCGAGCTTTGCGCGCGGGCATTATAATATGATGCGTCGACGTCGTCGATGGTCTTCTGATTCGATGACCTTGACGAGAAATAAAAGGTTTTGTAAAAACGCGCGTTATAATAATAATAATACTGTTATAGGTAGGTATTAATAATATCAATAACGGAGTGTTCCAAACGATTTAATGTGTCTGTAATATAACGCATATATTATTATTATTATTAAACACACACATAACGTCCGAGAAAGGTTCGAATCGACGTCTCGTAAAAAGTCGGCCGTCGCCCGTCAAAAATCGAATTGTTTTACGACGGCGGCGGCACATATTGTGCGTACAGCCGAGATTACAGCTAAGTGGTGCAACCAGTACCCAACTCTTTCCGTCAAATAGCCTCGCCTATCGCATGTATACATTATATTATATACTATAGTGTTTATATATATATATGTATAAAAAGTACCACTATACATATTGACGTCTTATTAGTATTTGTCTGAGTTGCTAGCGGCGCTAGCGCTTTAAGTTTTATATACGTCATACTATATGATGGAAAAAAAAAATATATATATATATTATATTCGACGCATTTATAATATAATATAATATAATACCATAACCGCGTGCATAGACTAGAGACATATATGTATAATAATAAATAGGTAGGGAAAATGTACATAAGGTGTCTATTACAACAGGCGTATAGCGTGTTGCACGTGTAACTGCTGAAAGAACTGGCATCCTATGCAATCGCTGCAATAGGACTAGAATTTAAATGCGCTAAAAATATCAACAAAAAAATGCCTTTTCCAAAAAAAAGCTTTACAACTAAAAAAACTCTAAAAAAATCGTAAATTGTGTAACGTGTAAAACGCACCTGCAACAGTACCTTCGACATAACACCACAGAATAATATTATAACAATGGTATAAACGGTACGACGTATAGTAATACGCAACACGACTAAAGGCGTCTAAAAATCGGCCACACACGTACCACCGATATAATATTATCGCTCGATGATGGAATACTCCGATAACAGTTGTAAGAAATCAAATATCGGCTAGTCGGTCGGTATGACATAAAGATAAATTTCAACCTTGTCTAATTTAAAACCAGTATACATTATGTTATATAGTTCAAAACGAAAATTATTTATATTACGCAGTACTATGTTTACATTCATTGAAGTCCATTTTTTTAGTCATAATACGAAAAATAAATCAAAAATATCTTAAAAAAATAAAAAATGCATTAAAAACGTTAAAAATGCCCTAAAAAATTTTTAGTTAAAATATGGAATACTTGAAACACATTTGTTGCTTGGAAAACATTGTGTAAGACATTCCAAAAAAAAAGATGTAAATGCATTAAAATTCAAGTCCTAATCAATTAACTAGGTACCTTATTTACCTATATTATTATCTACATATATCTAGATATATAACCTATCTAGATATATGTAATAGTTAGGGTGTGGGCTTTAATGCAAATTGCATTTTTTTCTGAATGTCTTAAGACAATACTTTCCAAGAACAAAATTCGTTTCATATATCAAAGAATTAAAAAATTAAACTTTTATTTTGCATTGTTTTGCATTTTAAGAACTATTTATTTTTAGAATATTTTTTGACATTTTAAGTGCAATTTTAAGTTTTTAAGACATTTTTTTCTTATTTTTACATATTTCTCATAGTGTTATCATAAATTTGATAAAATTTATTTTGATTTCCTCCTAAAAGAAAAAAAAAATCATATTTTTACTTTTAAAATGTATTTTGATTTTATCAATCGTACCAGATATATACGATGTCGGTTGTATAATAAAAATAAAACGATAAGCTATTTATCTTAATGTAGTGTAATGTTATGTATCGCACTATATGCAGTTTGCACTATTGTGTTTAGTATTTAGTATAGTTTCATCTATAACTGATTACCGAGCGACTTTTGTAGTTTTATTCTGTGTAATTAATTTATTAGTTATTTTAAATAATAAAAATTTTAAAATCATTTTTAGGGCATTTTTTTAAAGTATTTTTAATCATTTTTTATAAGTGCATTCTTCTTGTTTTTTAGAGCATTTAAATCCGCACCCTAGTAATAATTTTTATTTTAATCATTATTTTTTAAATATAAGTATTGTTATTAATTATACATTAAAAAAAATTAATTTAGTATTGATAATTGATATAAATAAAAATTACTACATAGATGTAACGTCTTTTTCTTAATTACATTCACCAATTATTTCTGTTATACTCTGTATACATAATACAATGTATACTATCTAAACACCAATTCTAACGACCTAGTCGCACAGCTGGGCTCAGATAATATAATATAAATAAATACTGTAGTCTATGCTTTATTATATCCTAGGCAGGTACTTATTGTATTATGTAAACCGAGGGCACGGAGTATCTCTTCCGATCTTACAAATATCTCAGCTCTTTTAATTTTTATAAATAATATAAAGCATTCATTAAGCCATTTTAAGTACGTGTTTATAGGCCCTTTAAATTCAGCACGTAAAATTTGTCGTTTCCGTTCAACAAGTATACCTATACAAACTGTTAAACTACGAGTTAACCTATATGTAGAAAAACCGCTCTCCTTGTTTCTCATTTTATTGGTAAACCATTCAAAAGTAACACTGCCTTACATTAGTTTTTACTATTTTTAATATTTTTTTATTCATATATAGAAAAATTGATTTACATAAATAGATGCTAATACGAATAGTAAATAATAATGCATTTCTAATGATTTAAATATCAGTAGAAGTCTACACTAGACACTATCATAGATTAAAACTTCTCTAATCATTTTTTAAATAAGTTTATTCAATTCAATCATCACGATACTTTAAGCAAGCCACTCTGAGGAGCACTGATGTTAACAATTTATGACAAAAATATTACAGAATTTTAAATACGCAATTGTACTTATATCTAGTTCCACATCGACAATATGAATATTATTATAATAAAGTATAGTTCATAAATGTATATAAGAAAAAATAATTTATCGAAAAAAAATTCACGCAATATATACATATTAATATTATATTATAATATACGTAGAGAGAGGCTATACAGTTCGGTACGCACACGTCGGGTAACAAGTCTACACAATAATATGTATTGTATATAGAAACGCAATCGAAACAAAGAGAAACCCGAAGAAGAAAAGAGAGCGACGCCGACTCTGCAACTAAATGAGTGCTTTTATTTTTATCTTCCGTTCGATACATAACAATAGGGGTACATTACAATATAATATATTATTATAATAATATTCCGGTGTGCGGTGAATACTTCGTTTGCAGCGAGTTTGTCCGTCGCTCTTATAGTCATTATTTTTTTAGTTTTTACTTGCGACCTTTATTATGAAAATGTTTAATAATACATCTATTATACAGAATATTATATATTTATATAAAACTGTACATAATTTACACGTATATTATTGATATATATATAAGTATATTGTATACATAGAGTAATTCTATTATCGTAAATCAATAGCAATATATCTCAGGAAATTTTTGTTTGAAATTTAAGTACAAAATATATTAATAGGTAATAATAAAGAAAAAAAAGTACTTACGTTAAAAAAATTCAATAATTCTTTATACATTCTCCGCGATGTACTGTCTGGTTTGCGATAAATAAATCATCCTGCGCATATTGTACACAATATATACACAATACACGCATATTGCATATCTTATATATTATAATGGCAGATCACGCGTAGCTCGTGTCTTGCAATGTCCAGTGCCACCCTCGCCACACCATCAAATCGCACGTCATTTATACATGTAGTTTGTATATATGCATGTATGTATGTATATATGCATATATGTATGTATGCATGTATGTATTATAATAATATTGTTATCTCTGCTCTGCAACAGCAACTGCTGGACGACGACACAGACTCTTTGCCGTCGGTACAACGACCCCGATGGGCTGCTGTATAACCGGTGCGGTGGTCGTATACGACTCATCTTATACATCGTAACACGACGCGTGCATAAAATAATAGTCGTCGTCAGTGTTGTGTAAATAAACGTAATATTTGATTAAATTATGTGGACGTGCAACCGAAGTGTACGAAGCATATTAAAGAGAGTGTTTTAGAGTGCGTCATAACACGTCACGCGCGACTGGTAGATTTTTATTTTTGTGGTACTTGTTGGAGTGGGAAGCTTTGGACTTCCGGCGCCGACGACAGTTTCTGTATATTATATGAAATTGATTCAATGAAAATATATTACGAAAAATCGCATATTATGCGCACCTACTATATGTAGAATTTTTTAAATACATATTTAAAATATTACGATATTATGATTCTTTTATCGTTCATCGCAGTAAAAAACCAAAATTACTTATTGCGGTGATTTTTTTCGAGGATTTTAAATGGATTTCTATATTGTTAATTTTAGATTCTGAAGCAGAATCAAAAGTTTCTACAATACAATATATCCTTAACAAATAAATAAACTAAATCACCAAAATAATTGTGCTGGAGGAACGTGCACGCTCTGTCTCTTCACACCTTATGCACCTGTAAACTTTAAATTCTTATTTCTTATAAATAAAAACTTACATTGATTCAAAATTAACACAACAAATAAGTTATTAGAAAAATATTCTGTTTGGATTGTGAAATTAAAATATACAAAACATTAATGCTTTATCACAAAAACTGACAGAAATTGTATGAGTGTTGTGCATAAAAATATTATATTTAGTTTTTTTTTTGTGTTTGTTAAATCGCTTAATGTTCTTCGAAACTATCTCTCATGGCACATATATAAAATAGTGTAGTATTATTATATGTCTCCCTCGACGCATAACATAAACAGATTGGAAATAGGCGTATAATTATTATATGCCCCTTATAGTTTGAAACTATATGTTTCATTGTGCAACAATTTTAAACTAATTTGCAATATGACACATCATCGAAAAGAATAATATTGACGAGTTTTCAAAGGTATAGCTGGTCGTTAGTCATTGCAAGTGTAATATGTCAAACAGTTGTATTACACATAGTTTAATAGTTATGATGCAGTTATTGTTATAACTCTAGCCAATTAACAATCCACATGAATTGATTAATGTATTAATTTCAAATGCATTACATTTTTATTTGATGAATTAGGTGCATTAGAAATTTTTCGCATATGCAATCGCCTAGGTATATTAATATAATATGTATACCTATTATTTTTTAATATGTATTATTATTAAGTACGCTGTGCCGTTGAAAACGCCAAAGGGCTTGGATTGTTGTATTCTTTGTTGAATACATTATCATGCTCGACCGATTTAACTAGCGTTCATTTACTCCTGCATATATTTTAAATTGCATTTGGTACGAGTAATTTAATAAAAAAAGACTGCGTGTAATATTAATCTATGTACATATTATTTTAATCATTGTTACTATAGGTACCTCCTGATTACATAATATTATATTAATATAATATTATTCCCAATATGTTTTTAAAACAATTTCATAAGCATGTGTTCATATTTTCGTATATTTTATTTTATAATTTTATGTTTTTATAGTAATATTTGAAAATACAAATCCAAGACAGATAATTTTGTTATTGTACACCTATTTAATATAAATACCTATTTATACGATTCATCAGAGTCTCGCAATAATCGGTATACCCGAGGCGTTGTCGATCGAGTTTAAGGAGTGCCTGCTCCTATATATATATATATATATATATATATATATATATATAATATTATCATGCCTACATTATGCTATATACGTAATACGTATTAGATATATTTATAATATAGTATGTGGACAGATATTTTATTTTTAGATAATTATCATTTTTATATCAAACGACTCTCGAACAGACAGCCATCACGAAGGCAATATTGAATATACAACAGGTACCTATCACGAATGGCTCAACGTATCGAATGTTTGAAATCGATTTTTCCGCGAGTATATCTTAATAACGTATAATATTATACACGCATTAACACGCGTTATACATAATGTATAATATATGCATACAATATATAGCCGAAAGGAAAATATTTTCTAGACGTAAGAGTGTATTGGTATAATAATTAATATTATCTCCACGCAAAGTATAGTATATTACATCGATTATAGTACTTATTATACTACCATACATATATCTAAATTATACATATCTACATATAATATAAAATACCATATCGAGTTTTTTTTGTGCCAATAACAAAAATGTATTCATTTTATGCAACTTACTATAAGTATAGACGTCGGATTATATTTTATAAAAATCAAAATGTATACAAATTGATATAAATATTTTCGTGTAATATTATTTAATAGATATATTTATATTACCAATGTTTTGTTTAAATAGAGCACCTCGTTATCCATTTATTATTTAGTAATTTGGCGCCCCCCCCCCCCAACCAAGACTTCCAGGATAAGTGCTCCAGTTCACCCTCCCTCCCTAGATCCAGCCCTGGATGTACTATATTTTTACCTTATACCTTAAATTGTCTTGTACAACAGCGGCACTACAAATAAGTTTCACTGTACAATTTTTAGTTCTAAACATAATAATATGAATCACTATATGTTTTTCGTATTTTCTATAGAAATCAATAAAATATATATATTATATGATCTACCTACTTAAACATTAAATACCTATATATAATAATACTATGTCTGTTGACACTACGGTTTTACGAGCACAATCGTTTAAACATAACTCTGAAAAGTCGTTAAAAATGAATTTTGGCTTTCGAATATACACACCATTATAATATATTATTATAAATTATAATACGATATTATTGCGATAACTCCATAAAATATTTATTATTGTTATTTACCTCAAGCGCGCGTTTATGTTAAAAATCATTGGTATCGTTCAACAGCAGTACAGCGCATTGTATATTATTGGCAGTTGTCAACAGAACACACCTGTTCGGTATGTTGAATTAAACATTTAAATGCTGTTTTAAGGTGAAAATTCTATTGTCAAGACCACCCCGCTGTGGAGTGTGCATGAATGTGATAAAAGTGTACACATGCTCATTGCACACGCATCACATAAGTGAGAGGAAATCACAAGAGGGTGTGAAATACTGAACAAACACATAATGTTTATGGTACGTGCCGTACCCGGAGTATTGAATATAGGTTTTTTTCTCACCAACACTATAATAAATAGACTATTAAACCGGGAAAATAAAATAAATGAACATACTCCTGTGACTGTTGAACTTTTTTAAAACAAAATTAGTCCGTATAAGTATTATTTTCTTTATTGCTTTTTTTTGTTTAGGGACGTGTAAATAAAATCCAAAAGAAATAACCCTGTTTACATTTACCATAAAACATTTGAACGAACTGACTAATTTTTTAAATTCTAATTTTAAAACTCACAACTTTTTATGCAATCTGTTATATATATATATATATATAAATTTTATCTCAAGAGTTAAAATATCTCGTCTTAAAACCATATAATTTGGTAGCAAAATTTGAAGGGTTTTTCCTTTGTTTCGAACATATATTCAATTACTATATAATAATTCCTACCTGTATGAAAAAAAAAATGTTTTTCATCGGTCAATATTATTGTTTGTACATCAAACACAAATAACTTAATTATTATTATTTTGTATAGGTACCTACCTATATTGTAATTTGATAACATATTACGTTATTTGATACAGATTTTTTTTTTTAAATCTTGTAGGAACACTGACGACTGGCAATATTTTACTACCTGCGGGTAATTCTTATATTAATTTAGGTACTTAAAATATTATTTATAAACAGAGTTTATAAAAAGCTATAAGAGCCATGGCTGCTAAATCCAGTATTCAACTTGAGGGGGTGGTGGCAAAGGGAGACGGAGTACCCCAACTAATTTTTCAGAAATGTTTGCATACCCTTACTATTATTTTTAGGAGAACGCAAGGGACGCTTCATCAATATGCATTTTTATTAAAATGAAACATCTACCGTTAGAGGTTTCCTTAAGTTTAAGGACACAAAAAAATTGTCACTAGTTCATTCATTAAGACCATTAATACAATATCAATTTTATCTTCTGAATGTGAGAGGAGTTTTAGTACCACGAATAATAGTCATTTGGAAATTAAATGCATTAACGCCTAAGTGTATATTATCATTGTTATTAATGTAATGTGTCGGCCCACCCACTAATATTTTTATACCAAGTAAGCTATGTAAAAATATCTAGGATAATAAGTGGTAAAAGAGATACGGAAGAAAATTGTTGTTCAAAAAGGATAAAATTATTAGCAGATAAAAAATAACATACTTATAATAATTTACGGAATTATTAAATAAATAGTTAAAAATGAATGTTTTTTATTTATTTACTTTTATTATACTTCTGGGTTTATTATTTTTTATAACTATAATTTATATAACAGGTACAGTAATTCACCTATATCTTATATTAACTTGCATTTTGTTAAATTTTAAATTGATTATTTATAAATATTTTTTATATGATTTAAAGAGAGATATTAGGGGGTATAGGGTATAGCCTTCGAGGCTCAATAATGTTTAACAAATGGTGGAGATGCTCTTTTAAAAAAAATTTAATTTTGTCAAGTCGAGCACTGATTGAATCCTCACATTTTAGAACTTCAGATAACATTTCAATGATCAGTTCTCATTTATATATTATGCTATTAATTTATAAAATTATGTAACACTTTATAACTTAATATAGTTTATGGTTTCAAGCACTATTGATATAGGTGCTTGCTATATAGAGTATAGTTAGTTTAGTACATGTTTATGATTTTAACGTTTAACCTAATGGTACATGATATTTAATTATTTAATGACTTTTATGTGTGCATATTCTGTGCGTCAAACCCACTCCAAAATTCCAAAACAGAATGACCTGCAAGTAATATTATAAGTAGGTATAAATAAAGTGTATGATGTAGTACTAAGCGATAGTTTTAATGCGTTTCGTCTGTATAGAAGGACTATAATATTATAATGGATTTAGTGGATCATTTTTTTTCCATTCGATGTAACTGTATAATATGTACGCAATTAATTAAAACAAAACTCGCGATTCAACACGGCCGTATTTTATAATCAGTAATCCGAATAAACTCTATACAGGTGTTGTTATAGAGGTATATAGTATATTAAAATATATATAATACGACGAGGCATGACTAAGTGTAGTGATTATTATTTCTCCAGACAGTCGGTCGTCGAGGTTGTCGCAGCCGCGCTATACAATAATATAGACTCGAAGGAAGAAGGAGAAGAAGAAAAAAAAAGGAAAACTGCACTAATTAGTTAACCACCATTATAGGGGCATAGCTACAGGTATAGCCGATCTCCCCGGCTGCAGGTCCCCGTCCGTGATCTGTAAGCGGACATTGTCTTTGGAACATGTCCGTTTTCTGGCGGACGAGGCGAGAATATCTAATGACGCGACGACGACGACCACAGAACTGCAGCCGGTGATGTAAAACGATATAGCTGCAGGTACTCGCCTATAATATAAACCTAACAACAATCTGCTCGCACACATAAATTATATCGTACACACGCGTGCGCACCGTAGTAAAATAATAATATAATATCGTACAGGTTAGCTGCAGTATATAGTATAATAGGTGGGTTATATATTACAATATAGGTATACCTATAATACCTACACGTTTTGTGATGCAGTGTTTGTTCTTAGTCTTCTTACATTACCTATATATAGCGGCGTAGACGCGCTTATAAGACACACATTGGGACCTGCACAAAGCGAGTATTATAACTAGGGCCCGGATCTATATGCATTTGTATGTTTTTTTTTTTTTGAACAGTCCAAAAAGTAGCTAGATAAGTTGCGAGTTTGAATTATAGTCGATAGATCCGGAATACAAAGTTTTATTTTGCACATTTTTCATATTTTGTCATTTTTTGATGTGCATTGCATACTTCTGTGTTTTACAATTTTTCATTGCATATAGATGGTTTATAAATGCATATTTTAGAATATTTTGTCATTTTTTGGTATGTAGTGCACATTTCTGTTTTTTACAAATACCCAAGTGTTTCATACCCATTTGTTTTACTATTGTTTGCTGGTTTTACCCACATCTACCTATGATTCGTTAGGAATTTGTTTTCTTATATTATTTAATCGCTTCTAGATAAAGATAATTTTTTTAAAATTAATGTAAAAAAAATTAATTAATAAATATAAAATAATTTTTTTTGCATATTTATTTTATTAAATGGTATATTTCTACAAAATAAGAGTAAAATATGTGTAATTGCATATTTTATAGTGCATATTTCTAATGTTTTTAGAGCATATAAATCTGGATTCTACAGTTATAATTGATTAAATTTTGTAGACGAAGTGGGAAAAAAAACGAACAACGATTTTAATTAATTATTTATTTATATAATTATTTTGCTACCTACTTCTCTTATTAGATATTATTGAACAATTATAAATATAATATAGTACATACATTCATATTATTAATCAAATATATAAACATATTAACTTCCACAGGTTTTAAACTTTTATAAATTTGAAATGCGATAAAATTTGTCGTACACACATAGTATATGATGGAATGATTAGAAACCAGTAATAAGTAATAACCAACACAAAAGTTTATTTTCTACGGCTTTTCTTACGAAATTTGAGTCTTATAATCGAATTTTTTTAATAAATTTGGATACATCTGGATCGTTTCAAGCGATTTTGAGTCTAATAAGCGACTGAACTTTATATCCGTGAGTCTTATAAGCGGCGTCTACCGTATTGAATTATATTGTATTATGCATTTATATATTATTATTCTGTCGAAACCCGCGGGAATAATAATTATCATTTATATATATATATATATGTACATAATATTATAATGGTAATATAACATAAACGTATATGTACATCGTGAATATTTATATATATATACAATATGCGGGCAACCGGTTCGAACGCGTGCCATAATATATTATAACACACCACAGACATTGCAGGATTATTATTATTATATTTTTATATTATATTGGACTATTACTACTACTACAACAGTGCCTCCTCGTCGCTTTGCATCCGCAATCATGTCGCCGGTGCAATATCGTCGTAGTCCATATTGTTATTATTATTGTGTTATAAAAAAAAAAAACGAGAACAATAATCGCAACAATAACAATATTATATTATATTATATTATATTATATTATATTATATTATACATTACTTGTAATGTCTGAGAATAATTGACAAAACTAATATTTTGAAAAAAGTTATTATAAACGTTACAAATTGAAAATAACTAAAAAAAAAAAAAAATACATTGACATTTTAAAAAATTGTAAAAAATAAACTACTTGACTTAAATAAACGTTTTTACCAAAGACATTTTTCTAAAAATTATGTTTACAAATTGGTCATTTTAAACTTTTCCAAAAAAAAATTTGATTACCTAATAATTTATTTTTACTTTCTGTATTAAAAAAAAAAAAATAAAAAACGTAGGTATACCGTAGGTACTTGTAATGCATATGTCTGTGGTTTATATAAAATTAAAAAATTACAAAATTTTGATTAGAACAAAAGTTATTATTATTTTATCAGGTCTTTCTATTACACCCTGTATGATGCTTATATATGCGCGCAGTACGAGTAGATTGTGCTTGACGTATTTTTTCATCACTTATATTAAACAACGTATATGCTTATAAAAATGCGCCTGCGAGTATAATATGTATACCCAAAATAGGCAGAGGCTGGTATAATACAATATACCTATACATGCGATCTGGAACAATTAAAAATACTCGCACAAGACTTCGCCGATGTATATACAAACTCGTATTACTGCGGTTTGACGTATATGTATATCGTACTCGAACCCGTCGATGACGAAAAACAAATGAAAAAACGCAAGTATGACCCTATTCGTACCCAGCTATATTATGTGCTGCGAAATTTCCAAGTAGGTACACGATATGTACAAATTGCGCACTGCTGAACGAACGCGCTCAAGTGTCGAGACTTTAATGATAATAATTATTGTACCATATTTGTATGACGGGTAGGTCGTATATAGAGATAGGTACGATACACGCGTACGGTGTCGCGCTGTAATGAGGTTGAAATGGAAAAAAATTGCGATTCGATTATTTTGCACACGCGTGCACACTGCACACATAAAATTATACCATTATACGATACTATATAGCTGAATAACCCAGCTATTCGCTCGTGTGTTAAATAATCGATTCGTATATATGTTACGGGCAATATTGACATTAGCCGGATAATGTGCAATTAGCTAAATTTTAACATTATCCGCAATGCTTATAGTTAATATCTTGAGTAATGTTGACATTAGCCGGAAAATATGATATTAGACAAGGACTTTTGGATAATGCTTTAACGACTATAAGAAAGAATGTATCAATCATGAGATAAAATAATTTTTATTTACTAACAATATTAAAATATATTTAATACGTAATTAGCAGTGACCATATACAGCTATATAAGACGTATTATAGAATTTGAGTCATGAGATTAATGAATTTTAATTTACTACCTAACAATATTAAATATATTTCAAAAGTGAAATTATTAAATAATAATAGTAAAATGTAATTTAAAATACCTATATAGTATACATAGTTTTTGATGAGTTGCTAATGATATAATATTAAATTGAGTATTTTATTTTATAAATTATTTTTTGAAATATAGAATCAAAATGTTATTTATTACTACATTTCATTACTACTTCCATAACATTTCAAATTGCACAAAATACTAGAAAACTTACAATTGCATCTATTAATGTCGCATGTTTCCTTACATGAACACCTTTTGTACCTTTGACCACCGCCATCACAACTTTTAACATTGCTAAAGTTAACATTATCTGGATAGTATTAACATTTTATGTTTATAATAGAATTTTGACATATTAGTCAAGATACATAGCTAATATTGACATTATCCAAATTTTAACATTACTCGCCACATATACATTGATTTTTTATTATAATTTAACTTAATTCATGATATTTACAAATGATTCTAATAATTCTATACATATATTATTATCAAACAACTCGATAAAGTATTTGAAACAACTCTGTGAAAAAAAAATTTGAAAAAAGTTTAATAGTGTCGTCAGAAAATTGCAACATAAAAAAGGACTGTTCTTTTATTTATTATATAATAATAGAGCACGTCATATGTAGGTTTGCGAGCGCTGCGCGACGGTCGACGGTTTTGCTTTTGTTTTTACAAATTAAATCATAAATTATTTACTATCCATATAATTCTCATACCTTGTATGTTCATTTTTTATCTTTATTTGGCAGATGTCTCTCCGTTACATCACCCTGTACAGATAAGTTAAACATACAACAGGCGTATAATAATACAGCTGAGAAATCGAAGTCGTTGATGTAATATTATGTTTTATTGTTTTGTCAAACATTCGACTACAGTTACCGTGTATGGTCTTCGCTGCATTCGCATAATATATGTCATCCGCGCCATATGCATACCTTGTACCGATGCCTATAAATTATTATTATTATTATTATTATTATTATTATTACACCATGTGCGACCGTCGTAAAGAGTATACGACTTATCAATATTCGTATTGTATAGTAGTTTAAATATCACACAATATTGTCATTACGATTGTTATATCGTGTATGTATGTAATTACTGCGCAACGATCAAAGATCGATTTTATTTAACACATTATTATTATTGTATTGGTTATAAAATAATAGTATGTTAATTTGTGTTATCCGCTTGGATTTTAATCGCCACAGCGTGCAATGCGCATTATTATTATCAAATACGTACAGATTTAAAAATGTCTAGACTTTATACAAACAGCCACTTTTATTTTTATAGAATAGGCTACGTGTGACAAAATGTTTATAAAAATGTTATGATTCAGTCTTCAATATACTACTTATGATTTGACATATTATTTTAAGCCTTGTACAGTATATCATACAATAATATTATGTACAGATATTTTATTTATAAACAGACACATATGTCATGTAGCTATTTAGCGAACATTTTACGTTTTATAATTATAGACACTACTCACACGATGTCAAGTCATAGAGTTACAGAGATATTCATAATAATTGTAACGTAATAAAGATTTAATTCAGACGAAACTGTATAAATATCACTGTAATAAGTATTTTACAAAATAATAAAAATAAACAAATCACTTCACTCATTATTCAGTAACAATGAGTATATGCACTACAATAACTAATAACTATGCTTAATAATATTAACCAACATTAATTATACGTAATATTAGCGTTCTGGTTTTACTTATTGGATATACACACTTCAATTATTATTAAAATAAACGAGTAGCGGCAGAGCTCGTTTCAAATAATAATATATCAAATAAATTCAAATAAAGTGTTATTTTGACTTTATGAGTGTATGACTTATAATGTATAATATTTCAAAATAATAATTATTGTTCAATGCCGCCGATGCAGATGGCTTATATACTCGTATTTTATATATTTTCAATATAATTTAAATAAATACTAGCAATAGATATTTGAAAATGTCAGAGTTTAAAATAACATTTATGTAATTTCTGAGTTATTACTTCAATAGATTCACTTAAGATGTTAAGGTGCATTGTAAACAGGCGTTGGAAGTTTCTATTAATCGTCGAAGACTTTTATGGTAATGTTGACCAAGTTTTAAATTTTGATTAAAACTACATTCGTCAGTCGTTAGTAGCCACAATAGTTTATGTGGATCAATAATAAGTTATACGGTGTCGAGATAATTACATTATCACTATTTATATGATATAACAGAATAACTAACTCTTTATTAAAAGGAACACATTGATAGTAACAACGGATACGTCCTATGGCGTTAGGTCCGAAAGATTTTTGAACTTTTTTGTCGAGCGTTAGTAGACTGCAGTGGTGGTGAGATGTAAGACTATTTGATGTAATTGCTTCATATCTGTAACGGATGGGTGGGTGGGTGGCCTGGTTCAGGTGTGTGATCATCGTAAGACCTCAAGTCTTCAACGCAAATATCATGGCAAGTATTATGTTTAGTATATTATGTAACCTAGTTTAGAGTTATCTTTCTGCGAATCACTTTGGTGTAATCTGCGGTAAAAATATTTGAAATCAACAATTTGCTTCAAAGACTCAAAAAATTGAGTTTTTCAACAACTACATTATTATTTATATGATTATATCCAGCCATCGGGATTTTGTATGCAGAAAAAACAATTCAAATGTGTAAATAAATACAAAAATATAAAACTATAACAGTAAATCAATTTACTTTTATTCGAGTATAAGAGCTTGGTATTACTATAATGGATTTTAATGAGAACTGAGTATACTGCAGGCGGTTATGTTTTATTAAACACAATATCCATTATAGTATACACGATAAAACAATTTGTTTTATTATTTTTTAAAGAATGCAAACAACAATAAACCAAGTTTGTAAAATAATCAAGTCTTTCTTCTTTATATTATTATTATTATTAACACTATTTTTCATAAACATTTTATTCACAAAGCCCCCGCATTCATTAAACTCATAATAATATTATAGAAGTCGAATTTTAAATTATTTTATAATGATATTTATGTTTTGTTTAGATATTTTAAAGCCTACGTATTTCAATGATAATTAAAAATGTTATTCGACATATCTGGAAAAAAAATAAACCCTTTGGTCATAAAATTATAGTTTGATTTTTTTCTAAAATCATCATGATTTATCTATAATAAGCAGAAATTAATACTTGACCAATTTTATGTTGAGACTTGTCAACCTTTAATGGACTATATTATTTTAGTTTCTGAGCGGAGCAATAAATGTATTGTTTTACAATGATGTGTGTTTTTATTAATTTTTTATTTACATTATTTTGTGTCTGTCATTACCTTTTGGAACAGTATAATTGATTCGATTATCTATTTCAACATATTTTCTGATAGGGAAGTGAATCTAAATAATACTTTAGAGGGTCAAAAGTAAAAAAATGTCTATTAGTTTTCAAACACATCGGAAAAAGCAAAAAAAAATAAGAACAACCAGAAATTTTTACATAAAACTAGTTTTTGACAAAATCGATTTTATTTTTTTGTAGTAACTCAAAAAACGAAAGTTAGAGAAGAAAAAGACTATTTTCGAAATAAAATAAAATTTAAAAATATTTTGAGTCTTTTTTCAGTTATTTTTTTTTATTTTTTTTTTTTTTTTTTGTTGATATAAATATTTTTTTTGCTCTGTCAAGAAACTCGAAAATATAACACAAAGTTCCTCATAAGTTGTCATTAGTGTAATTAAAAAAAAGTTGAGTGTAAGTTCACAATAACTTTTTATGAGTCAAAATCACGAAAATTTGAAAATTATTTTGTAGTTAAAAATGTATAAAATATTCAATTTGTAAAATTAAGACTTTAAATACAAGATTACTCGTAAGTAGTTCATAATGGAAATTTTGAACCAAAAAATCTAAAAAATATATAGCCACGGTTTTTTCATAGATATTCCAAGTTTAAAATCGGACTAAATTAGTTATTTAATCAAAGAACAATGATTTTTTCCCGTTCTCACTTAAAATTGTTTTTTTGCCTATGTAATGATTTATCATTAGATTCAAATTTAAAACATCCATTAAAATGATCCACTCGACCTTTGCTGTACAGCAGAGCGGTACCCACTAACCAATTTGTTTATTATTATTTTTTGGTATTATTTGAATTACAATTTATTTTATGAAATTCAAATTTATTATAATACACGTATTACTATTCGATTAACACTTGCACCACGGCGCAATGACAATCCGCATAAAACGCAGAATCGAATTATCAAATATAATATTTGAGTTTTAGAAACCATTATAACTGACAAAAAACTCAAACATATAATAATATTATGATTTAATGCGTATACATGTGAATGTATATTTTATTTTATTTTACTGATGTCTAAAACTATTTCATTGCAAATTATGTAATAAATAACTCAGAATATAACTATTATATCACTGCAGTATATTATAAGTTATAATTTTTTGTCATTTTTATGTCATATTTGCAACATTTTTTTAATTGTTTTAAGGTCATCAACTTCCGAGCTTTGATTTTAACATATTATAATATTATACATTATTATGTTTTCATGAATTTCGTCAATAATCTGTCACATCATAATAGCTTTGAAACAAAATATTTTTTATCAATTCTCTATTGATGACTGAATTTTATTATTTTAATGGAAACTACTGTGTCATTTATGCATTCGTGCAAGATTTAGAAGTAGTAAAAAAAAAAAAAAATGTTACCCACTGAGTTAAAAAATAACCACAGCGCAACATTGATAATTGAAACAAACGAAAGTGATAATAAATTGATATAATTATATGGTGTAGCAATATGATTATAATTTTTATCAACCAGATGTTATTTTTTAGTTTTGTACATCGCGACAACAATTACTGGTTATTGTGTTCTACAACGAGAAGTTAAACATTGCCCAAACATGAACAAAACTAGAAACCAGATTTGATATTGACAATCTGCTCTTTTGGTGCAGACACGGTTTGTGTCACCCGCAGTGCGTTATCGCTGAATTTTTTTCGATTTGTCCGTTTTGGTTTTGCGGTAAAGACTGAAAAGAGTTTATTGTTGAGCTATACCCTGCGTGAATCATCAGACTTAGACAGTCCAGAAAGTCCTTATTCAGTAACAATAGATGCACTTGAAACTTCGTAGCCCATAATATACTCGTGCTGTATAAGTATTTACACGACGTCGTCATCAGTGTGTCTGTCTGCCTCAAATTTTGCCCTCGGTACAGTCATATTTAATGGGCCTCGACTACCCATACAGACTTTAAAAAAAAATTCAACTGCTCTAAAATAATTTTGTTTTAAATTAAAAAATTATTTATCATTTTTGAACTATTAGTTATCTAAAAAAATAAAAATTATAATCAACAAGTTTTACATACTTGTGGAATATATGTGTACTAGGATATATTAATTTAATTTTTGTTTATAAGTCGAATGCTGGCCTCTTCACCCAGCAACAAAATAAAGGATCTATAGATCCATTAATGGCTTATTGGCGATCAAAGTTTAGTTTTTAAAATATTCGTTCACACTTAACTTATGTGTACGAAGTACATAATATACTTATATTATAAGAACGTATTTGAATTATACGCACAATGTGTTGGATAAACCATACGTTGTGGTTAATTCAAAAATAATTTTAAAAGTCCAACTCACGGCTATAAATTATTTAATTGTACATTTTCCATTTGGCAATGGGCCCTCAATATTAAAAAAAAAAACACACTTGGGCCCCCGGGAATCAACTGATAGCCGGGTGGGCCAGGCCGACACCGGACGTCATGACGTACGGGCAAAGTCAATGGTGACAAAATATTATTTGCTCAATAATATGGTCATTCACACTATCATATGATCGGAGTGTGCTGAAAACCGTCTTCTGCGCACCGCTGTCGATCTGTATAGAATATATTATAATATATAATATATTTTATGATATTGTGATATTTTGTCTAACTCACACATATTATTATAATAATAATATTATATACATGTGTATAATAATATTATACTGTTCAGCGTGTGTTCATTGCCCTCGGCGGCAGCGACGACACAAGGCCCTATTGTTTTTATTATTTCCTCAACGCCGACAGGGCGAGTTGACATATTATCATTCCACGTGTCCTTGGACATTACCGAACAATGGTCGCCTCATAGAATAATGTATATAATAGTATTTATATATATAATATAATGCATGGACGGGGCACGTGCTTGCGCGCGCGTTGTATTGTGACCGCCCAGCGGCACATCCATCTGAACGGCGTTAAATACTATTACCGATCGTTATAATAATAATAATAATAATAATAATAATAATATAATATATAGGTAGGTCGAATATTATATGGGTATAGGTGTAAGTAGGTGTACGAAGTACCTAGAGCACGACAATATATTATAGAGAGTGGGTATAGTTTAATAGTAATATATACAATGCGACGTGCGTCGTATAGTGACCGTCACACAGTAGTTTCACCGAAGAAGCTCGACGGGAGCGTGCTCCTTGGCATTGTGTATCACCGTGGACAGGTGATCGAATGTGGGATAAAACTTTCATGCGGTTGTCGATTTACCTTGTTTTTTCATTAAAATCGTATTCACGTCACACATTTCGTGTTTGGGCAGTACGCCCAGTCTCGTACTACATAAAAAAAATAGTAGCAACTATATGTACATATATATGTCATGTAAAAACTAAGGGAGCGCATCCAATCCAAATGTGTAGTAAAAGTATCGACAGTGTTCCTTCGCCGTTCCTTTGGAAAATTAACGAGTTCCTTTTTTATTTCCGAATGGAACAAAAAAAACTTTTTAAAAAGTACTCCCAAGGCGCATCATAAATGACTTATGATTTTATTGTCCAATGTTCATACTATTTTCCATATAATATTATAAAAAATATTAATATGGTGATTATATTACTATAAATCTTAGCGATATTCGATAACGATCATCAATTGGTAATACACACACTAAAAAAATATTATATATTTAAATTTAAATTGTTTACAAATTAAAACTCGAAAGGAATGAAAAATTTCGTTCTTTTTCCTCGAAAAAAGAAACTTTTTCCGTTCCTCATTCTTTTTTTATAAAAAGGGATTAGTTCAACGTCCTGTTCTTTAAAAAGGAAATCGTTCCAGAGATCTGTTCCTTCCAAACACTGAGTATCAAGTAATAAATATTAATTATTCGGAATATGATAATTTTGTAGTTTTTTTAGAAGACGTTATTTAACGTTTAACGCTGCGTATTTAGGTATATATACTGCATGTCTGTTACTACTACATCTATACTGCAGGCTACTATAGTTGATATATTATTATTTATAAGTGGATACCTAGGTACCTATGTATAAATGTATTCGGTTACCATTTTCAATCATTTGTCAATAATCGATCACCGGATCACACTAACCATTATACCCATTACAAATTACAAAATAAACAACGTTCAAAACGGTTTATATATATCTACTTTATAGTTGTAAATACATAGCATGATAATTTTTGGTCCGACCATTGATTTAATGACACCGAACAACGATACGATTACTGGTAAACGAGGCGTACGAAAATCTATTAAAACACGCCACTTTGACCGCAGTAAGTTTCCCACACGTATTATTTGTACGTTTGAAGAAACCACCACAGACCGTCGAAATTGATTTTTGATAAATACATACGTACACGTATATATATATTATCGTATACGCTTATGTATTTGTTACGGTATACCTATATACCAAAAACACATACTTAGCCAAAGGGCTTCCAAGCCTAATATCATTCGTATACCAAAATGAATCTATACTAGCGCGCCATAAATGCATGCATACTTTAAGGTTTTTTAGGGTAGAAGTCCCTAGTCCCAGATTAAATAATATTGGTATTATTTACGACAACGATACATCTATTGCTTCGCTCAAACACATTTATTATATTCGTCCGTGATGTATAGGTCAATTCCGACATAGCACACGATACGAATTATGTGAGGTACGTTAATACATTTCGGAATTATTAATCGTCCTATACTCGCGTACGGTGTTCCTATTTGATACCATTTTATCATTATTATTATTATTATTATTATTAGTATACATTATAATTTATATAATGATATATAAGTATGCCTACCAGTCTACCGTACTCACGTCGTTTATAATAGTGCATGCGGGGTACATCGTATATATAATATATTATATAATATGCCCGGCGAAAAAAGAAAAGAAAAATCATCAATCAAAGCATTAGCCAATTGTTGCGTCCGAGTCAATTGAATATCATTATTATTATTATTATTATTATTATTACGTCTTTGGCTAAATAACATAATCGTCACGAACTCTTCGGGGAGCTGCCTCTGCTGCTGCCGCACACACACGGCGCATACGACATATATATATATATATATAATACATACGTAAATATATTACTTAAATGTGTGTTGTGTGTTGTGTGCGTTCTCATACATTAAACCGGCGGCGAACCTCCGAGTCCCGGACTTACACGCGGCTTTCGGAGAGCCGTTCATTTATCGAGTACAAATAAAACGTGACCGTGTCGTTGGCACGGAGATATCCGCGTATATGTAGGTAGGGTACCTTTATATACGGATATAATAATATTATTATGTGTATGTATATAATACACGAGCGAGACGCGACGACGATGTTATTATAAATACGAGTCGAGCGAATCGTTCGGATACAGTGCTGATAGGTAGGTATTACTATATTATAATACATAAAGGTGTACAGCGAGGGCGATTTATAATATTATTAAATCGAAGTTGTTGTAGCTGTCGTTGTCGTTGTTGTTGTTTTTGTTGTTGTTGTTGCTGGGCTATTATCGATCATTATTGATACGACGCATAGCAGCTGGTACTGTAGACGTAAAAGTATTTATTTTTCGCGTCTGAAATAAAATCGTGTAACTGATATTATGCTACCGAAACGTCAATGTTGTGTTGACGTTTCAATCGCGATAGCACATACATTATTGTATATTAACACTGTTATTCGCCTAACCTAACCCTCGTTACGCTTACAATATTTTTTAATAAAAATATCATAACACATTAAAAGTATACCTACGAATATTGGTCGGGTGTATCTACTTCTTATAAGATCGCGCAGTATTTAATGTATAGTGTGTTGCACACGTGTAATGTGTACCTATGCAGTGGCGTACCCAGAGGAAGGTCCGGATTGGGCTGGCGAGCTACCGAGGAAATTTCGGTGGGCCGCTCAAAATATGGGTCTTCCGGTTATGAGTGTTTGGTCGTAATTTTATTTTTCTATGGTAATGAGAAATTAGTACAAACATTAGTGTATAGAAAGTATATAATTGAATCGAATTATTAAATCGCGCCATATAGTTGTGGCTGTAATCAAACGTTGGGAATCCAAAAACTCGGTGGGTCGGTACCTTGCCTATCCGTTGCTGCCCGTGGTGGGGGGCTAGGGGGCGTCAGTATGATGCATTATAATCGGATCGTTTTCCAAAAAGGCACCCAGAAGAATGCAATTAGATGACTGGAGCAAGTAATAAAATACCAAAAATAAATGTATTTTAATGTTATAAAAAAAATAAAAATTTATAATTTATTGTATCACATATATTGTATTATAAAACAATACTTACAATGTACAGATATCTATAATATTATATTATGTATGTGTCATAAAAAGTATGCAATAATAAAATATTACAATTAGATACTATACGATTTTTTATTGAAACTATATAGTCTGTTAAGATATCAAATTATGATTTACTTTGTGTAGGGCTCCCAATTACCATTGAAAAATTTCGGATATGCCACTGTAATTATGCATAATATTATTTGACGAATTATTTAATGAACTTTGATCGATTGAAAGGAAAATTTCCATTCATTCATGTGCATACAATAGAAAAATAACATATCACTCAGCCATACTCATCTATAAGTCATAATATACATGTAAATTATTTTTCGTAGTCGAAAAGGGCAATGTGTTGCGTATTTTTAGCAGATTTGTATGTATCTACGATGTATCAAGTATAAGTATAATGCATATATATATATTATATGCTTTGATAAAAAAAATGTTTAAACAAATCTAAAATACAAAGATACTGATAGTGCTGCAGAATTTATAATAATCATATCAGCCATGCGGTTATACATTATAATATGTTTGTCATATTGTGGATTTAAAAAAAAAATAATATTTTCAATATTGCAAAACCGATAAAAAAAAAACCATCACCGGATACTATATTAGCATTATTATTAATTGTGGTTTACAACTTTACAATATGCGACGCGAATTATTATATAAAATACGCGTTTATCATGCGAATGTGAATTTTTCAAGAACTTTATCAAAAATTTGACATTATTAAGCGTGTATATCAAACCACAATATTGTATGGGGTTATTAATATTATTTTTGTCTAAATACACGAATATAATATCTACACGATACTGTAACGCGACCGAACATATTATTATAAATTATAATAATATAATATTAAAATGTGATACGATTTACATAATATTATATTGTACGAAAACGAATACCTAGATATTTATCAATGCATCCATCATAGTACAACGAGGACTCATTATACTGACTTCGGTTCGAGACTTCAGCAACTACGTTATCCTCATATAATATATATTACGTCTTATTATCATACTAGTTAACGATTTCCATTCCATACTCACTTATACATCATCTGCATGTATGGCTAAACCTGCGGGCACCATTCAGTGGTCATCGGGTATCGCGTGAAATTCTATCTATATATTATACACTAACCGCCGAACCATAATATTATGATCGTTTAAACAAATTCCACCTTTAACCAGCGGTAGCATTTCGGGAATTAAACACGAATAATTATGTATACGGATCAAATGGTATATATTGTTATTATTGTTATGCGTATATACCGATCGGGCGTTCCTGCAGTATTATATTGTATTATTACTAGGTATTTTTTTTTTTTTTTTATGATATTTAATGGCCATATACGGTCGTGCCCCTGGCTGCAACGTTCCATTTCGATTGTAAAATAATATATAACATTATCTACGCGTAATGAAACAGATATATACACACGCGTATAACGCGCGCGTGTGTGTAATAATATCGAAACGAAAACAGAGGCAGCAGGTGCCGTGGTAGTGCTTTAGAATGCGTGGCAAACCGACGACGATATAGGAATTATATGTATTATCGCGATGTGTGCGCGGACACAACGGCGAGTATAACTATTATTTTCTTTTCAGAGCAAACTGCAGTTTACGGCAATCGGTGTACAAAAACGCAGCCTCTCCCCGCGGGTGAAAAGATTTGTTTAATAATATCGGATTAGAGGGATATGTGTGTCTCGCGCCGGGGCAAGAGAGGCGGATTGTTTAGCGCGTCTTTATTTTCGGTGAGCGTATATATATAGTTGTAGCCGAGTATAATAATATTATATACGTGTATTGTGTATAATAATATACGTACCTATATATTTGTATTACGTTTTTTTTTCGCCCATATACAACGCGCTACCACATAATATATTATATTATACGGGGGTGAAAAAAATAAAATATTATATAATATGTGCGCCCGCATTACATCACACACCCGTCAAAATGTTCACCCTTTGCCACTAGCTATATAGACTATACTATATTATCATTATCATCATTATTATTATTATTGAATACACGTGATATCCATCACGTCCCCCTAAAACCGTGTCGAAACTAATGGTTAAATGTACGCGATCTCGAGTTTAAAAAAAAAAAAAAGGGATTTTGGTATTCATTAGAAAAACGTGTGCCTGTAAAATATGAAGGCATGACCGTATAATAATGTATGTAAAATATGCGTCGTATATTAAACCATATAATATAATATATATACTTGTAAAAATAAACGTAATGTGTATCTACGCCACCTATAACTACCTACTTACGTATAAATTAATATATTATAAGTCTAATCGTCTTCGATTTCATATAGCTATTATGAATTTATTATTTCAAAAAAAAATATGTAATTTTACGCGTACACATTATATGACATATATATGTAATGATATTTTGTGTCCTCGGATGAATAAAACAGTCACGTATTCGATGAAATAGACATTTGTAACAGTCACGTCTCCCGCAGCAGTGTTGTATATTATGCGTTTCGTAACAGTAGGATCAATTTTTTTTTTTTTATCAAACACCTGACGATCAAGAAATCTATTGGAATCGAAATAGTTGACGTACCTGTATAACATATTATTATATACACGAGTGATAAATGATAATAACACAACGGATTCATTTTTCATGTCTCTGACTTGAGATCTATTGATTGGATTGAAAACTATATTCTATTCTATCAAACTGTCACGGGCTCGTTTTAATGTTTAGGTACCAGCTATATTTGAATATTTTTTGAACGAATTTATGCGTGGGTTTTTTAGTAATACTAAGTATTTGTGTAAATGATATTTTGTTTTCTAATGTCTGTATATTGTTGTATGTAAAAGTATTCAATTATCATAAAATACTTTTTATAATACTCGAAATTATTTACAAGACTTAACACAATCTGTTCAAACAAATCGTACAACGTAGCAGACAACGTGTTATATTTGTGAATATGGATTATCTTCTTAATAATAATAAATCATTATGAGTATTTGACGTATTTATATCCTGTGAAATAATATATATACCTACACCATAAATCGTTTCCGTGACACACATAATATTGGGAACCAATGCGTAAGTAAAATAGTTTTAAAAAAATAATACGGTTTCTATGTAGGTACAAGAAAGTTTGTATAATAATAATAATAATAAATAATATACAGCAGCTGTTCGGCGATTATACGTAGGTAGGTAATGAATATCGATAATGTATCACTGATTAGGAAAGTGATTAGGAAGTGTTGTTAATAACGAGCCCGTGTACCTTGAGGATACGGTGAAAAAAGTTCTTAGAAAATATAATATTATTTCCTGCTGACGCTGCAGTCTGTTGCCCGTGGAGCTTATACGCGAAAATATATTTTATTTAATAACCAAATATAAGCATACGAGTATAATATGCAAATAAACGGGCAGGTGATAGACACCGGCGAATAATAATTGCGATTTTTACCAGTTTTGCCGCCGTGTAGATATAATGTGCATTATAATAATATATGAAAAAACTACACTACCTACCTACACGTATCTATAAATTTAGTAGATTTTACATGGAAGTTGACTATTGGCCGAGTAAAATAATTAATCGTATAATATAAAGAACAAGTGAAGTACTTATAATATGTATACTAAATAGATTTACCTAAAAAAAAAAAAAACAGATTCAGTTGTAATTATTAATTAAATTTTTTTTTTATATATAATTAGCATTGGAAATCATGTGATATTAATATCATATCATAGCTACATTTCGAAATAAAGAAAATACACACATACACATACATATACTCACCCTCGTTTTTTCTTCCATAATCATTTTTTTTTAAATTCCGATTTATAAAAGTTAAAAATATACTTGAAGACCATATTTTCAAATTCTTGAGATTTTTTTGCACTATTTAAGAAGTGCTCTATGAAGTAATACCATCTGTTTTTCAAATGAGAACCCCCTTTTAAACAATAAATTATCGAGCAGATAATTTTTCTGAAAAAATTAACGTATCAAAATCAAAATTCGAACCAATAGTTTTTGAGTTGTTTAACTTCGTGTACTTAGGATAATAGGTCTATGACAATGGGTTTGGAAGATGTGGGAGAAATTTGAAAAATTTAGTAATTAATATTAATCTATCAATATTTATAGTTTATGAAACTGGTCTAAGTATAATAAATACTAAATCCAATATTGCATATATGATATATTTTATATTTTGTAATACTATTTTAAAGACTTAGTAAAACATTTTAAGAACTAAAAACTACTCATTTGAATTTTAAATTAATAGTACATCAAAAAATTTAAAAAAAAAATATACACTGAATAATTAATATCTAGTAAAAAAAGGGCGGTTATCATTTGAAAAACAGAAGTGTGTATTGCTACAGGACATTCCTTAAGTATGGCACAAAAAATCACAAGAATCTGAAAATATGATCTTAAGTATATTTTTTAAAAATTTAGAAAATCAGAATAATTTTAAATAAATTCATTATTAAATGAAAAATGGAGGTGAACTGCTTGGTGAATCACCCTATATATATATATAATTATTATATACACACGTATAATGTAATTAGATTAAAAACAAAAAACGATTATCTTCATCGTTTATCTTTATACTTAGATAGATATATTATAGCGTTTCGTGTTCTATATACAGTATATAATACCTATATAGATATATTATTATAGTAATATATAGTATGATCGTATACAAGTGCGTATAACATACTTTACTTTATGTATATAACATATAAACTCGAATGTGTTAGATCTAGTGTCCGGACTTTCTACACTATATACTATATAGTACACTACGTGATATGTTATATCAGATACGTGTATCAGCTTTGTTCGATATTATATGCCTAAGTTACGAAGTACGCGTACGAAACCATAAATCGCGCCGACTACTGCTGCAGCAGTCTTTTCATCTTGACCGTCTTGGACGACGTATATATATTTATACACTCACACACACAGGCAATGGGCCTATAGCACATTTATGGTGTATATATATAGATGGAGAGCACTGGGCACGAACACGTATAATGTGATGTTGTAAATCGTTAAATCGTCGAACACAATATTATGTAAATCCGTATAATATAATATACGTCGACGATAAATGCGCCGCCTCGTTCGTTCATCGAGTAGGTAAAAAATATTAGTACTATGCGCACTGTAATGATAAAATGATAAACTATAACAGATACGCTTATACAGCCTTTGCAGCATAAAAATATAAATTCGATACACGGGGTCTTCTAAATTTTGTGTAAACAAAAATAGTGGTGGTGATGGCGTTAGAACCGACTTAATCAACATCGTTTTTGTCACACGAATTTGGAAGACTCACTGTACAATATGTATACGATACAGAGTATTTCAAAAGTCTTCGTCCGAATGTAATATTCTATTTAAAAAATTCATATTTATTTTTAAAAATGAAAATATAGAGTTGGAACGAAGTAAATCATATTTTTAAATAATAGACTAGGCCTAATCTATCGTTGAGGTAATTCATCGTTTAGATATCCGCAAACTTCTAACTTCCAGACCGGTGGCTGGGGCTGCTCCTCCATAATACTAATTAAAACTTGTAAAATATTTTTTACCTCATCTCACCACTGTGTCGTCATTTTTTTAAATAAATATGAATTTTTTTTAAATCGGATGAAGTCTTTTGAAACATTCTGAATAAATGTATTATATTTGTATAAGTCGCTCTGCAAAGTTTTCGAGTGTAACTATGTTCGGTTAAGTTATTATGAATATATTTTATTGAACTTAAAATATAAATTCTATTCCACGCAGAAAGTGTACATATAAAAAAAAAACAAATCATTTAAGAAATCTATATAAATTCCTTAAGACTTGGAGGATGTTTATTTTTTTTTCAACTTCTATATAGGTAGCTAAAGAGTAACTAACATACATTTAGTTTTCGGCTCATATTGGCATATTATTTACATTTATATTATACTACTGTTATTTGAAATATGGCATAAACATTTCTTACTTGATATTTTTAGTTGCCATAGATTACAGATTACTGATGGTTGTATATAATAAAATATTTATCATTATATTTATTTCATTTGCTTACATGATTTTTGAATGTCACACACAACTCTTCGAACGCCTCATCTATCAACAAACACTAAGTACTAGAAATTATTTTAAACGTCATCCAAAAAAAATCAAACATTGGTAGATCAACCAGATATGCGTAGAAACTGTCAGTCAGAAGACCTGCTGAAAAATTTGAAAAGCGAGAAACATGAAGTGAAAACTGAATTAGAAATAATTGATAACCAATGGATTGTACTATACTCTCCTATTTTTTAAGTTGAAAAATTCGGGAAAAACCGAAAATGATTTTTTTTATGGGATTTTTGTATAACCTCGGTTTATTATATAATAAATATTGCCAAGGTTACATATTATGTATTTCTTTACAAATATATTTATAAAAAAAAATCAAATCTTTGATATGGGAAACGCAGGACAGCTATTTGTAATAAATAATAACTTATTTATTTATTTCGTATGGGGTGTGCTATCAAGGTTTATAGGTACCTATATAAATAATATCATTGTTATAAATATTTTAAGATATAAAAATAATTAAGTTTAATAAAATTAATTGTCATTATTTTAAATATTTAGAATCAAATAAATAAGTAATAATAAAATTATAATTAATAATATATTAATTTTTTTAATTTATTTTTTTCCTTTAAAATAATATAATTATTAATAATTTTAAATTAAATAAGTGATACACAATATTCTACAAAAAGTAATTTGTTACTATTAGCGTTTACAACTGCTCGGGCAAGATCACCAAATTTTCTGGACAATATGTACATTGCTAATAACATATATAGGTATTTATTTAAATATAATAATAATGACTAAGCCGAAATTGATTAAAAACAAATTAGATTTTCGTCATTGTATTACCTATTATCTACAAATTGTACAGATACTTCAATTTTCATCTTCTGCAGACCTACAGTCCTTATTAGTTATTATACGTTGCATTTAAACTTGGCTGGTATTTTTCGATTTCACGACATTTTCCACAAAGTAATATTACAATTATCGGTGTCGACGACGGAGCAGGGTGTCTAGTGATATTCCGATTTTGTTTTCGTTCGAGTTGTGCAGCGGGAGACCATTACAATATTATAATATATAACTCCACAATACGTCATCACTAAAAAATAATATGTCTACGTCGTGGAGGCAAGCTGTAATCTAGGTGTACGGTATACCGTGCAGCAGTATTATGAATTAGGTACATAATATTATTATTATATTATTACACGTAGCTACCAGTTACCGTCATCGTGTACAAATACGAAAAGGCGTTCGAAACTGGAATACATCGAATCTGAGCCGCCTAATTCAGCCGCCTTTTCACTCCTCCTGACAAAACTGCTATTATATACATAATATTACTATATTGTAACCGGCATATAGATGTATATACATATATTATATTATAATAGAAAATATATTGATTGTTATTATACAGTATACACGACCCCCGGACCCGCGATTGTTCTTGGTGGCTTGCTGTGTTTCTGATGGAAAAATTCATACCCAAAGCCCAAAGGTGAACTCGACCCGAAACGATCCATTGTTTACCTATTGGGCAACCTGTCTTTATTCTATATAGTAATAATCATAATAATAATAACAACACGGCTGATGAATCTCAAAACACTCCGGGGTTATTATTCCACAAGACATAATCTAAAATATATAATAATAATAATAATAATAATGATAAAAAAAAACACATAAGAATACGACGGTGGAAAATCGAAAACGTGTGTCATGGTATAAAAGCGCACGTGCGTCCTGCACCTGACGTGACCGCGACACCTAAACGTAATCCTCGTCTTAAAATATTCTAAGTATTCACCGGGTTTTCAGACACAACTCTTGTAATATCAAGATATTTTGAGTATCAGCTATATTAATTTGTATTTTTTGTTTCTTTTTTTTCTACTGTCTATTATAATATTAAGGAATGTGTACTAATTTATTCTTTACCGAAAACTCCAAAATCAAACCGCATATATGCGTAGGAAAGAAGGAATGGTACTTAATAAAATACCTATATACACTTCTAATAGTATTATTTAGATACCTATTGCACCTGAATCTCGGATAAAAAGTTCGAAAATACAAAATATTCTATTCACAAAATTTAAATTTAAAAAATGTAATTTTTTTATACAATAAATTATATTTGATTACTATTCCTTATACCTACTTATAGTTTACAAATATTACGAAAATGTATTTAATCAATAGAAACGTCGACGACACTGCAATAATAATTAGTCAATATACAAACATCGTTCATACTACAATAATAATTAGTTAATTAGGCACTATTGCACTTCACAATAATTTTAACTTTATAGGTATAAGAAATAATTACTAAATATATAATTGAATAAAAAATTAAATATATATTTTAATATATAATAATTTTATATTTTTAGACTTTTGATAATCTGACAATAAAAACGTGCTCAAACTTTTTGTACAACGGTAAAAAAATGTGTCCGGACTTTTTTAAAAATGGACTTTTCAACCAATTACCCTATCACCTATAGGAACCGGTGGCATACTGTATATATAGAATATAATATAAAAGGAAAGGGTGATCAGGTTAAATTCGGGTTTATTTTTTAATTTTATAATGCCATATACTTACCTAGATTTTATTTTAACCGGGTTATTACTATTAGATAGGTTAGGTATACGTTTTAATTAATAATTATCAATACGACAGACTGCAGTGGCGTATATAGGAATTATTTTCACTATGGGCCAATTCTCTACTAGTCAAGCATAGCACAAACATAACTATAACTAGAATTTTTTATCGAGCCGGGTATTTATAATAATTATGACATTTAACACATTTAATGGAGACAGCGGTGAATAGAAATCCATTTCTATAAAGTAGAACGCACCATCAACGTACTATGTAAACATAACTCAAAACATATTAATGATGATTATCACTTATCACTTATTATATACAATTAAATTCTAATTTTCATAATTCATGACTTTATAGGTATAAGAAATAATTACTAAATACAATATTGAATAAGAAAATAAATATATATTTTAATAAATAATAATTTTATATTTTTATATTTTTAATAATCTGACAATAAAAATGTGCTCGACTTTTTATTAAGAATTCATATTACAAACTATCAAATACGTAAAACCTTAGATATGAGAGTGTATGACATCAAAAGTGCGTATACGAGCCCCAGGGTATGGTTATGTACTATAAAATAAGTATATACGTAAAACAATATGCAAGCAATGTTTGAACCTGAAATTTCAATATGGGGACCGGCCTAGGGGGTCTCCTTCTTACACTAGCAAATTGTGAGAAAATAATGAATAATATAGGAGTTTGACGAAGCTAACTGCAATCATTAAAGATATCTCCTACCTTTTTTATGCCGGTTTTATGAGGGTTTAATACATAATAATATACTTGGTAAATATTTATTTGAAAATTGGCCCATAGGGGAAATAATATTCCTGCAGACAAACATATGATATAACCATAGGCGTCATTAAGGGGTATCGAATGAGTATTTTCGCTACCCCATACATTTTTTCCTGATAGCAAGGGTATCGTTTTGCTACTTTAAAATAAATTATAGTCGATATTTATTATTCAAGTATTTGATTGTTTAAATGTATACTATGTTCTAAGACGTGGAGAGGGGGATACAAAATAATATATTCTGTGATAGTGCTAATTATTTTTCTATAAAATATATTTATATTATATAAAATGTTGATACAATTTTTTACAAATAAAATTTTGGCTCTAGTGACGCCCTTGGATATAACTATTTATGTTAGTATAATATACGTATCGCCGGAAAAGCGAGAAATAATAAGACGTATATAAAACGCGCAGTCGAAAAAATAATATTAATTTACCACCATATGCTGTTCCGCGCATAGATTTATATAGACTTCATTATGGCACCCGAAAGTAATAAAATAATAATCGAAAATCGTGCGAGGTATACAAATAGATTGGTGTGGCGTGTAGGCACATGACTTACCCGTGTATATATATATATATATATATGGCTGGTCGTAGGTTCGGTAAATTTCTCCGCCCTCGTGCCTGTTATTATAATATTATATTGTTGTAGTTATTCGTCGCGCGAGGATCGTCAATGACACACGTATTATAGAGGTATTATATAGCTATATGGTACCCATAATACAATAATAATACGTAGTATATAATATATATAAACATATTATGATGTTCATTTATCGTTTATCGTTACAGCAACCTTTTATTATTCCTTAGCTCGTGCCTTTTATTTATTTTGCGTGTAGAAACCAATACCGTTGATTTTATAATGCCTATACCAACTATAAAATCAATGCTAATACATACAAAAAAAAAAAATTACCTATAAAAACCTTTTGAATTAAAACAATATATTCATATGTAAAGTTAGTAGAGAACTAGATAATATCCATTTAACCAAAACCATAACTGTGGGTTTGTACGAATTCAAAAAAGTAGAGCAACTCAAATATCTAGGCACAATTATTGTAAAACAGAAGAATGAATGTATGCAAATAAAAATTCAACAAAGAATTCAAGTGGGGAATAAATGCTAGACACATTAAGTAATCTGCTACTGTGGTCTAGAGTCCTCTTAAAAGAAGTAAAAATTCAGTTGTATTTGACAATCATGCTAATAGACTAATAGTAAAGAATGAATCACAATGTTGGACGTTACGGAAGACAGAGAAAGATAGAGAAAGACAGACTACACGTCTTCGAGAGCAATGTGCTACGAAAATATATTGACAAGACATGCAAATATGGTGAAAGAGACACAACCAAGAACTGATAGATGCATTCAAAAGATCAAATATAGTGAACAAGAGATTAGACGAAGTTAGAATGAGCAGGCCACGCGTACAAGAAACAAAAGTCTATGATACAAAGAGTGCTCTAAGAAAACCCAAAGAGGAAAAGGCCTCTGGGTAGGCTGAGATTACGTTGGGACAATGATATCAGAAAATATTTCCTTAATGCCAGAGGAGAAAATTACGGTGACCGGGATTGGAAGGAAACATCAAAGAATAAAGAAAAATGGAAGAAAATTTGTGATATGACAAGATAGTTTTGAAGGTCAAAAAAAAAATATATTTATATATTTATACGTATGAGTATGGAACCGATACTCGTACCGGCGTACCGTTTTTTGTTGTTGACAAAAACAACCCATCTTTTAAGTTTTGACCATCGCGATACACGAATACCGAATAAAACTATTATCTGTTAAGAAATCTGAAATTCGTTATGATGTTAACTTGAATATAATCAGCCCACTTTTTCGAATTTTGAAAAATTATACTTATCTTATTCTTCCTTCTGTATTTGAAGTTAAAACATTGAAATTGCAGCATTTTTGAACAGTTATACGAAATTGTAAAAAATAATATCAAAATAATGTGATGGTCGATGTCAAGTAAACTTCGTGATAAATATTCATTATTTTAGTTTTCGTGTATTTTCTTATAGCGTCACTAGATTTTTCGGTACGATGGATGAAATGCCTTATGCTTTTTAGTGTAAAATATAATTACTTCTCAAATACATACTGGTGACATGTGTTTGCGCGTGTAGGACCTACGCTCTATTTCTTTAACACTGTATTGTATTATCCGCTCAAATAACCCATTTTTTTGTGGAGTGACTTTCACCCCATTCTCCTAAAATCTTTTCTAAAAATTATAATTTAAGTATACTTATAGAGCTAAATACTTACCAAGTACTACATATTGAACTGGAGGACAACTAAGTACCTTATTCGAGTCATTGCATTACTGTTGAACTATACCACTTTGCATACTAAAGATCAATTCTGGGTACACGTTCACAACTGACAGCAACGCACGCACATTGCCTACATTAAATTCCTTAACAACGACGGAATTTCCTTTGAAACAAGAGTTGCCTGCCCCATAACTCCTTGTATTTCCTCCGTTATTTAGCATAAAAATGTGTATAATATTATTTATTATCACACGTATTTATAATTGTACAAACTGTGATGCCGAAACATAATTAAAGTTTAATATTTTAACTAGATTACTTATTTTTCTAAAGAAAGTAAATTCAAAAATTTACACAAAAACCTAATAAGTGTATGTAAGGTAACTTATACCCTTTTTTTAAAAAAATAAATAAATTGAAAAAAAATCTATTTTATACCTGCTGTTTGTAAAATAACTTACTATCACTAAAATAATTCCAATAAATAATTTTTAACTTTAAAATAATTCTTATTGTTATTCGTGTCATGTAACACTCGCGAGTATAGCATATTGATTTTCTATAACTATATTTGATCAAAACAAAACAATAAAATCATTAATTATAATTCAAAAAATATTTAAAAGTGTCACCGTAATGGTTTTTCTGTTTCTGTCTGGTTATACGTTTTCGTTCAAATTAAATAATATAAGCAATAATAATTTTATTTTTGACATTTTAATATTATATATGATGGTGTACTTCGGAGAAAACTTCCTGTTGAATGTGGTATGTGGATGTCCGTATAATATCTCATAGTTATTACAAGTAAAAAAATGAGATAGTTTTATAAATATCCTTAAATGTCACACATTTTATTTGTGTTACGATATAGGTGCATATTTTTTTGTAAAAATTAAATTTCAGTATTAAATATTAAGGAAAATAACACATTAAAATTAGTTTTTAACAATATATAAAAATAAGATAATAACGTTTGTAAGATGGTAAAATTGCAAATTCATAAAAAACTTTATCATATTATTAATTTTAATAAAATAATACAATTTAAAAGCTAAAATTTTTGTAAAAAATATATGACATATATACATTGTATTAAACTTACAATATTTTAATTAATTATTCATTATAGGTATTGAATTAATATAAAATATATACCTACATGGCTATATAACAAATTAAATTTTTAAAATTACTAGACATGACTAATGTAAAACGAAAAAATGATTTTGAGCAGATAGACAGTCTATCAGCCATTATACTATATAGCTATGTTTTATGGTAAATATTTTGTATTGCTATTATAGTTATTTATTTATTTTACTATTAGTAATACGGTTGATTGTATTAATTTTCGCGAAAACATTGTATTTATTTTATCATTAAAGTTGAAAGTCAGAAGCATTTTTTCTATTTTAAATTATGTTTATTATACCTACAAAAAAATTCACTACTGATCGTTATAAAATTAATAGATACATGCACCACTCCGCTCAAAATCTAAAATGTCTAAATATAATATAAACATTTTTTGAAAAATCCCGATATTTTTTAAAATAAAATTGATTTTTTTTATCTTCACTGCTCTAACACGGTGTTCTTTTGTTTCAACATTTTTACTGGTACCTATATTTATTTTTTTTTAAAAAATTTAAATTAAATACAGAGAACAGGTACGCACTTATATGTGTAACTGGTAGTCTGAATTAATTAAATGGTCAACTTTAATTTAACAATCAATTTTATTAAATTTTAAATATCAATAAGTATTAAGTTATCACTTTATCAGTATCCTCAGGGACATGGTACCATAGATATATTATAAAGATTATAATAATTTAAGACTTATTGCTTATTAATTCATTATTTATTTTAAAAATTATATATTTTAATTACTTACAATAATTCCCGATTAATATGAGATACACCGTGTTATAAAAAATTAAATAGTTAAGTCTACTTGTCTATAGTTGTAATTTTCTACATATTTGTTGCAATAAATCCAATACTGTAAGTACTTTAAATTTTGTAATTAACACCATACTTTTTATTCATACTATAGATATATATTTTTTAAATGTAACTCTTAGTACCAATATATTTTGTAATTAGAAGATATGAAGTATGAACTTCATAAGTTGTGGAAAGTGATAGGTATCTAAATAGCTCATGTTTCACATATAAGGGACCAATTTAAATGATAAAACTTGGGGTATCTACTGAAGCCTTTTTATTTTTTTTCATGTAATCTTATGGTTATTGATATCTGCAAATCTGTCCAATATATAAATTAATGTTGACTAAATAATTTAATTTAGCTGTATGTCTTACCCCTTTCTATCATGATTCATAATACAACAAATTATAATTTTATCAGGTATTAATAATTGCAATCTTCTTGACAACTAATAAAACTTATAAGTTATAACTCACTTATTATCTTTTGCAAAGAACAGTAATCCTACTTAGTAATTAAATTCAGTAATGTTTGAGGTAGGAAACTACAATTAAACATACTCAAAATGTCTCAAATACACAACCTTGTAAGTGAAAATCTAGTATTTACAATTTAGTATTACAGGTAATGCGTAGTAACTATGCATCAAATATCTCTTGTTATATGGGATTTTAAACATTGGTGTTATACTTACTTTTTTGAAATAATTTATTGGATTCAAATGTTTAACACATATTTTTAATACATGCAACTTATAGATATAATTTAGTTAGCCAGTGGACATGCTAAATTTATAATTAAATGTCAGGTAATGACAGGTTGTTAAACAGGTCATGAACAACATAAATTAGGTATTTGCATTTGTATTAATTTCAGAAAAATGATAAATTCAAAAATACCCATACAAAATAATAATGTATACATTTTATTAATTTTTAAATTCATACATAATATAAATTCATAACCAACAAAATAAATTCAGTATTCAAATCATATATTTTTTTACTATAATTATTTCTTTTTTCCTTTTTTTTTCAACCATTTTTGTCTTTTTGTTTCTAACAGTTTCTTCCTTTTGGCTTTCTTTTTATCTTTAATACGTTCAATTTTGTTTTTCATTTTAAATATTTTACTGTTTTGTACAGTTTGAGCTGCTTGTTTTTTAATTGCCTTTTTAATTTCTTTTATTGAACTGAAGTCCATACCAGGTACATTTTCAGCATCATCTTCTTCATTAGTTATATCATTATCCTCTTCTTTGTTATATTCTTTGTCATCCTCATAAATTACCTTTAAAAAAATATAATATGTATGTAAAATGATGTAAAATAAATAAAAAATTATTGTTATTTTTGTCAAACATAAATAATCAAAATGTGTACAATACACTGAACATGAAAGAAAGGATTATATTTGAAGTTACATGTGATTTTACAATGGAAGTTATGGTCTAATACGCGACTTACAAATCTTACTACACATTTTTAGTTTATTACTTTACCTACAATTTGTAGTATAGTAAAGAATATGAAACTAAATTGCTCCAAAATTAAAAACATAAAAGATTAAAATTTAATTTTAAAATTGTAGAAGTTGTAAAAAATATAAACTTCTATTTTAGTAGGCAGAAAAATAATTTTTTATAGTCAAAAAACGTGAGCTAGAAATTTTAAATAATAATTCAAATTAAAATAAATCCAACTTGGATCAATAACAGTTAATACATACTATTAATATTAAATAGATACAGATACCTTCACAAAACTATCAACCACTAGAAATTTTTTATTAATCCGGAAACAAGGGATCACAATCAAACAGCAGAAAGACTACAAAGTACTGTTAATCTATATACCTAGTATAATATTAATATTTATTTTTAAAAATGGTGCTTCACCTCTACTATAGTTTCACAATTTATTAAACAACTAATGAAGGAGATTTATTGGCAACTTCTAAAATGTTATAGAATTAAATTTTTAAGGCGGGCAGTTAATGTTATTTATTTATACATTTTAATTTTAAGTAATGTTTGGTTTTATATTTTTGACATTATATTGTGGGCCAAAAATGTACTTGTAGATCATGTACTAGACAGTTGTCACAATGGTTATAATATGTAGATACAATGTACATATGTTATACAATAAAAGTTGTTGTCACAAATTTGATCTGTAACAATGTTAAAGTATAACAGATTTTCATACTACAATAATAATTTAAGCACATTTAATTTGGGTTAGGAATAAAATTACTTTTATTTGTGTACAAGAAATATGTTTATGTTTATAAATAAAATAATTAATTAGAAAATTAAGAAAACAACTGTACTGGTGAACAATAATATTTTTGACTGTAACTTTTTAGTTATATTATTATTTGTAATGGTCTTAAAGCATAGTTTGAATTTTCAAATTACAAATAATTGGTTTAAATAGTTTTTGAAGTATATTTTATACCCAATATTAAATTTGCCAAAATATAGTTTTTAATGACATTCAATATGTTTTTAATGTACAGTTTTACGTTTAATAAGCACAAATATTTTTATTTCATAAACCATTAGAGTATATTAGTACATTTTAATACCTGATTTGATCCAATCCAATTATTACTTTTTGCAATCTCGTCTGTTGAAAGATCACAAATTTGTACTGTATGATTTTCCAGACTATATTCTTTTGTGACCATATCCAGAGGTTCTGGGACATACGGATGAGAATTGGTCAATTTTAAAAATGTTTCTCTTGCCTATAAGGTAAAATATTAATATTAATAAAAAAAAGGTTTTTAATATTTAAAATTATACAATATTTGACCTCGGTTTTGATTCTTTTTTTTTCCTCTTTAAGCTTCTTTTCAAAATCATCTCTGGCTTTTTTTTTTCGTGCAAGCTTTCTTTTGTGAAATCCAGTCAAAAAATCTCTGAAAGTATCAACAACTTAATTTAAATTTGAATTAAACATAAGAAACTATAAATAAAAAGTTAACCTTTTTTTTTTTATTTGAATCATTAAAATTTCTTAGCACAATAAGTAAATTTTACACAGATTATACATTTTTATTTATTTATTAATTTTTTTTTTTTTGAATGAAGTGAATAATCAACTAGTGATAGCAACCATAAAAAAATATGTAGCTAATAAATTAAAATAGTGCATGTTAAATATACATTTATAAACCATAATATGATTGAATTAATTAGTCATAAAAAATATAAATAGAAAAGTAAGGTAGGTACCTACTTAATGAAATTGATATTTTATTATAAATTATTTATTTATTTGTGAGGCACTAAATTATGTTAAGAGACCATTTGCTAACTATTGATTCATTATTTTTTGAGTGATTATATGCTCACATTTGATAACATACAATTTGATTTTTAGTTTATTAATTTTGAATTAAAATAATATTAACTAATAAAATATGATTGTATTTAAGATATTAAGTTTAAGCTGGTCAACTTCTAAAGTGTATAATATAATGTTATTACTTATTTAGGAAAACTCTATATTACTGAAAACATAACATTTTCAGTTAATGCTGTATGAGAACTGAGAATTTCTTTTTATTAAGCTTCGAGAACCATCAAGTTGAAATTATTAAAACAATACTCACGTTCTAGATTTTTCATCGAAAGTTATAGTTCGTTTGGTTGTCCTATTAATTGGCTTTCGATGCCGTTTTACTTTTGTTCTGTCTTTGAATTCGTATTCCATATTAATGGCAAGTTAATTTTTAAGTCTAGAACCTAACCACTTATTTGTATATTTTAATTTTTAAAATGTCAAACGTCGCTGTCAAATGGATATTATTTGATTATCAAAATACACATGTTAATTGTTATCATGTTGACAATCAGAGAAATATTGAATTGATAAAGTGATAACAATTTATAACTTCAACAATTCAGTTCAGTTTGACCAATCACAAAAATACCGAGTGGCTGTTCTAATCAGTAATCAACCTTTTAAAAGATCTAAAATAAGTTTTAAAATTAAATACTCACTTAAAAACCGAGAATCTGAGATGGAAAAATTCCAATTGTATGGCAAGGACCGGGAAGTGAGTTATTTGAGCCACAGTAGCACGCCGGCTCGAACCATACATAAGTGTGTTGCATTTCGTCTAAGATTGAAATTGCCTTACCACACACATGGACGGAAATCCATTAAAATTTCAGAGGGGCTAACATTTTTAATATCAATGTGAGCGGAGGGGCTTCAAGCCCATATATATATATAGCTAAAAAGCTGTCTATTTTTTTTTTTT